>RJWT010015565.1:0-20358 GCA_004365215.1 Cuniculus paca | reverse complement strand
TCCTGGTAGGAAGATGTGTGAAAGAGATCAGATGGCAAGAGAATGAGGCAGAGGGATTCAGAGGGCAGGCTCTGAGCAGGCCAGTCTTGCTCTGGGGAGAACTCATTCACTCTGTGATACCAGTATGAATACCTTTCCAGGGTGACACCCTTGCTGACCTCAATACTTCCACTAGGCCTCAAGTTCTACTACCTCTCAACATTAAAACACTGACAACCAATCTTCTTGGTGGTTTGTTGTTGTCGTTGTTTTTCTTTCTTTTTTTTTTTGGAGACAGGGTTTCACTATGCAGTTCAGACTGGTCTTGAACTCACTTTGTAGCCCAGACTGGCCTTGAACTCACAGTGATTCTCCTACCTCAGCCTCCTGAGTGCTGGGATTACAGGCGTGCACCACCATACCCAGCCAGCACATGAACCCTTGGATGACAAACCATATCCAGGCCACAGTAATCAAGAAAGAAAAAGACAGACTGCAGAGCTGCTCTTGATAAAAGAAAATGAGAATAATGACAGCCAAATGCAACACATGATCTTGAGCCTTTAAAACTATTATTGTGACAAATGGCAAAATCCCACTAGGGTCTGTGGCTTCAATGGTAGCCTTGTACTGACGTTCATTTCCTGATTTTGGTAACTGCAGAAGTCACACAACTGCTGCTGTATGCCTGAATTGTGCCCACGCCCCCACATTCATATGCTGAAGCCCTAACCTCCCAAATGACTGTATTTGGAGACAGGGCTTGAAGAAAGAAGGTAACTGCAATTCAATGAGTTTGTAAGAATGGAGTCTGCAGAAACCAGTGCTGGTGTTCTGTAACCTCACCTTATGCAAAAACACAACAAAAACCTGGCTACAAGTCCAGAAAAAAGCCTGGAGCTCTCACCAAAAAGTGAATAGGACTTTGATCACATACTTTCCAACTCCAGAATGATGAGAGAATGAATTTCTGTTGTTGAAGCCATGAACTCTATGGTTTTTTGTTATGGTAATTCAAGCTGACTAACACAACTTTAGAAGAAAAACATCTTTGGGAAATAGACTTCAAAGCATTAAAAAAGTCACCTTACCTATAGCATACTATCAAATAGTTCAGAAAATGTCTATATATAGAGTGAGACCAGTAAGGGACAAAGAGCAAATATGGTAAAATGTTAACTGGGGAATCTGACAAAAGGTATCCAGGTCTTTGTAATATTCTTGTAACATTTTTTAAAGTTTGAATTTATTTAAAAATGTTGGGCTGGGGATATATAGCTCAGTGCACAGTGACTTCCAGGCAAGCACAAGGTCATGAGTTCCATTCCTGGTACACCCCTGACCCCCCAAAATGTTTTTAATACATAGGCTCCAACTCTTCACTACCATTTCCACACTGCCTCCTGGTCTAAGACGCTGTCTTTTGATCACATTATTATAGCAGCCTCCTAACTGGTCCCCTTGTGCTTCTATTTTCGGCATTCTTTAGACTTACCAAATCTCAGGAGTGTGTGAGAGATCCTGTAAAACTACATATTTGATCATTTTATTCCACTGTTTAAATCTTCCCATTAATGGTTGCCCTCCTTACTAACAATAATGATCAAAGTCCTTAGAATGACCTATGAATGCTGAGGAATTTGGCTCTGTATTATCTTTCTGGTCTGATTTCCTTACTGCTGCTCATTTTAGCCCAGTCACCCTGGCCACCTGCCTGACCCAAAGGCCTACAACACACCTGGTATGCTTCCTGACTCAGGTCTTAAGCATGCTGCTCCCTCTGCTGGAAAGATTCTTAGCCAGGCCTGGTGGCGCACGCCTGTAATCCCAGCACTTGGGAGGCTGAGACAGGAGGATCGTTGTGAGTTCGAGACCAGCCCGCGCTACAAAGTGAGCTCAAGGCCAGCCTGAACGGCATAGTGAGACCCTGTCTCAAAAACACAAGGGCTGGGGATCTAGCTCAGCGGTCTAAGTGCCTGCCTGGCAAGTGCAAGGTCGTGAGTTCGATCTCTGGTGCCGCAAAAAAAAAAAAAGATTCCTTCCCACATCTCTCCTGTTTTACCATCAGCCTTTAAAGCTGTGCAAATGTTATTTTCTTAGTGAATATTTCCTGAACACCTTATTCAAAATTTCAACAACTGCTAGGCAGAGGTGCATTCGTGCCTGTGTTCCCAGCTACTCTGGAGGCTGAAGAGGGAGGATCATAAGTTCAAGGCACAGCCTGGAAAATTAGCAAAATGCCCATCCCAAAACAAACGAAAAACTAACATCAAGTCAACACTCCTGTCATCTTCCCTTGCACTATTTCCTCAAATAACAGAATTTTCCAATATATGATCCAATTTATTAATTTTTTTTTCCCTTTGTGGTACTAGGGATAGAACCCAGGGCCTTCAGCATACTACACAAGTACTCTGCCAAATCCCCACGTCTTTTTTTTTTTTTTAATTTTGTTTCTTTCTTTTTGAGATAGCATCTCAAAACAGACTGGGCTTCAACTTGTTTTTGTTATTTGCTCGTTTGTGACAGGATCTCAGTAAGTGAACATTCTGGCCTTGAACTCCCAGGGTCTTACTACGCAGTTCAGGTTGGCCTTCAGCTCACTGTATAGCCCAGGCTGGCCTTGAACTCAGAGTGATCCTCCTGCCTCAGTCTCCTGAATGCTGAATTACAGGCCTGCACCAACATGTTCAGCTATATAAGTTTCAACAGTATGTGCATAATAGTTGTACGTATACTGGCACCCTAGCTCCGCCTGAATATTTAAGTAGAAGAAAATACACATTTTTTTCAAAGAATTTTTCACTCCTTTTGAAAAAGGTAAATCCTAGGGCCGGGGATCTAGCTCAGTGGCCTAAGCGCCTGCCTGGCAAGCGCAAGGTCGTGAGTTCAATCGCCAGTGCCGCAAAAAAAAAAAAAAAAAAAAAAAAAAAAAAAAAAGGTAAATCCTCCAAATTCCTTAAAATCATTTAGTCCTCATGCCTTGTGCCTGTAACCCCAGCACTTGGGAGGCTGAGATAGGAGAACTGCTGCAAGTTCAAGGCCAGTTTGAACTACAGTGAGTTCAAGGTCAGCCTAAACTACAGTGAGACCCTGTCTCAAAAAAAAAAAAAAATCGAACAAACAAATCACTCAGTTGTCTTATTGAGGTTGAATAAGAAAAGATTATCTGAAAAACTATTAAGGTAGTAGACAGAACAGGAGGCACACAGAAAATCCAAGTGTCCCACTGCTCCACCACTACCTGAGGATAATCATGTTTAATCCAAACTAGGACATTTTGAGAATGAAAGATCCTGCATTAGGACATCATACATGTTAGGCTGCACTAAAACCACAGACCTAGGCTTCTACAAATTGCATGTGCTCAAATAGCTTCTGAGAGCTTTGAAATACTGTAGTTTTCACTGGGCCTGGTGGCTCATGCCTGTAATCCCAGCACTCAGGAGGCTGAGACAGGAGGATCCTTGTGAGTTCAAGACCAGCCTGGGCTACAAAGTGAACTCAAGACCAGTCTGAAATGCATAGTGAGACCCTGTCTCAAAAAGACAAAACAAAACAAAAAGAAATACTGTAGTTTTCTTTATTGCTTATGAACTTAAATTACTGAACAGTGTTGTACTATACAGTACAGAAATCACAAGAACTACTTTGTTTATGAGACTGTTACTGGAGGGGGGATAGCTGTATGAGGGAGATCCTAGATTCAATCACCAGTACCTTACAAAAGAAAAAAAAAATGAATGCCCTTGTTTTTTTGCTTGAGGGTTCCGATTTACAAATTTATCTGGGCACAGATTAGTCAACAAATTTATTTATTTATTTATTTATTTATTTATTTATTTATTTATTGCAGCACCGGGAATTGAACTCACAACCTTGCACTTGCCAGGCAAACACTTAGGCCACTGAGTGTTTTTGAGATAGTGTCTCGATATGCTGTTCAGGCTGGCCTTGAGCTCACTTTGTAGCCCAGGCTGGTCTCGAAATCACAACAATCCTCCGGTCTCAGCCTCTCGAGTACTGGGATTACAGGTGTGTGCCACCACACCCAGCTTTAGTCAACAGATTTAAAATATACCTTTACTTCCTTGATTAGATGTTCTTGTCAGGATTGATATCTTACTAACTGCCGATACCACAGTTATGAGTACCCCGGCACTGGAAGTATCACCCCTAATAGCCAAAAGCATTGTATGAACACGCCCATAGAATGAGATACAGAGAACCTCCTAACACAGAAATTTGAGATTTCAAGAGCTATAGGTTACTGGCAATCATGTTAGACCAGTAAATAACTTACAAAAATTTACCTGTAAGCATAGTTAGTTATCCCTTAGTATTCTCAAGGACTGGTCCCCCCCTGCCGCAAATATGCAAATGCTTGGATGCTCAAGCACAGCAACAATATCATAATTATGTATATATAATTGAATATGTTTATATGTACATTGCATGTACATTATATTAGGTATTGTAGGTGGTCTGGGGATGATGTAAAGAATACAGGAAGATATCTGCTGGTGTTCCAAGCATTGAAATATTCAACTAATTTAATTTTTAATATGACTTGCTATATGAAATTATATCTAGGGCTGGGGATTTAGCTCAGTGGCCTAAGCGCCTGCCTGGCAAGCGCAAGCTCATGAGTTCAACACCCGGTGCCAAAAAATATATATATATATATCTAATAGCGTGAGGTCCTGAGTTCAATACGTAGGCAGAAAGGGAAGAGGGAGAGGGACAGAAATAGCGAGAGAGCACAAGAACGAGCGAGAGTAGGAGGCAATCTGTCAAACATTGTTATATACAATTACCTAGAAGTCTCCTAAATTCAAATTTTCCCAATTCTAAAGAGAAAACTGTTAAACATTATCAATTATCTGTAAGTGAAAGAAAAATGCAACCTAAATACCCACAAATAAGCAAGATGATTACACTCAAAAAATTAATAAAACTATCATCAAGGGCCGGGTGATCTAGCTCAGTGGCCTAAGCACCTGCCTGGCAAGCGCAAGGTCATAAGTTCAATCCCCGGTGACGCAAAAAAACAACAACAAAAAACTATCATCAAATAGAAAAGCCTGAAGAAAATAAAAAATTGTTTTAACACTAAAGGTAAAGAAACAAAAATACTAAAAGATGTCTATCTTGTCTCTTATTTTCTACATCTGAGTCTTCCTAATCCTATCTTATCTAAGACTGTATTTCACTGAATCTAAAATGTTGTTTCTATCATATACCACTTTATGAACAAACAAGAAATTTTTATATTTGCAATTAACTGAATGAAATCATCAAGTATAGGGGCTGGGAATTTAGCTCAGTGGCATAAGTGCCTGCCTGGCAAGCATGAGGTCATGAGTTCAATCCCTGGTACCAAAAAAAAGAAATCATCAACTATAAGCTAGCTATCAATTTCAAACATGTTAGAATATGGGGTAAATTGTGTATTTTAGAAGTCAGGGAATATGAGATTTTTAATTTATTCTTTCCCTGTCCACTCTTGCCACAACCTTAATGCAGTCCCTCAACATTACAAGTCTCCAAACAACTGATCTGTGCTTCTACATGGTTTCATCACTCTTCAAAACATTCTCCAGACCGCTGGGAATTTATCCCACAAGTATACTTGCTCCTATGTACAAAGACCTGAGGTGGTTTTTTTTGTTGTTGTTTGTTTTTTCTTTTTTCATTGGTACATTTTAGACTTACATGATGATCACATTTATCATAGGTGTTTTCTACCTGTACATGATATATCTTGATCTTTCTTTTCTTCCCTAATCCCGTCCCTTTAACCCCTCTTCCCCTCCTTAAAGACCTCTGTTTTCAAAGATACTATATTTTGTTTTATTTCATTTTTGAGATAGGGTCTTGCAATGTAGTCCAGGCTTGTCTTGAACTCACTATGTAGCCCAGGCTGTCCTCAAACTTGCAGGGATCCTTCTGCCTCAGCCTCCCGAGTGCTGGAATTACAGGTGTGTGCCACTGCACCTGGCTTAAAGACACTGTTTACATTATTTCCAACAAAAGTCTAGAAATATCCTGAAAGCCCTTAATAAGAGCTTGCCCAAACAAATCATCTTACTGCCACACATGAAATAGTACGTAGTTATTAATATCAAGGATGTTCTATGGTTTATTTGGAAATAAGATACGAAGTGAAAAAGACAAGATACAGTGAATCTAGTATGCTACTGCATGTGCATACTTTATATCCATAGGGAATGCTTCTGGAAGATGTACAAGAAACACTGATGCATTAGGGAAGGAAAGAAAGGTATTAAAACACAGGGACAAGCTGGGCATGGTGGCTCATGCCTGTAATCCCAGCACTCGGGAGGCTGAGACAGGCGGATTGTTGTGAGTTCGAGATCAGCCTGGGCTACAAAGTGAGCTCAAGGCCAGCCTGAATGGCATAGTGAGACCCGGTCTCAAAAACACAAGGGCTGGGGATCTAGCTCAGTGGTCTAAGCGCCTGCCTGGCAAGTGCGAGGTCGTGAGTTCAATCCCTGGTGCTGCAAAAAAAAAAAAAAAGGAGAAAGTTAAAATAAAAAATGAGAAAATTATTCGATTAAACCAATCATATTAAATTAAAATATGTACAACAGTTTTTCTCTAACAGTAGCATCTGAAAATGGGGGAAACAGAAGCTTTAGTATGATTCCAAACTCCTCCAAAACCAAAGCCTGGATGCCCTTGCCCTAGGCTGCCAGTTAGGGCAACTGTTTTCAGCGGACCTCTGAAATGTCAGGTTTGTGGGTAGTAATACTAAGTATAGAGATTTACATGAACTATTTAATTGCTTATACTTGATGACTATGCATAATAGTAACCGTGCACGTACATACAATTCAACCATTTAACTACCCATTCTTTTTTTGTTTTTTGAGAGAGGGTCTTGCTTGCTATACAGTGCAGGCTGGCCTCAAACGTGCAGCAATCTTCCTTCTAGGATTATGCACATGTACCATCACACCTGGCAACCACCAGTTCTTTTTTCATTTTTTGATATAGGGTCTCACTATGTAGCCTAGGGTAGCCTCCAACTTTGGATCGTCCTTGCACTCAGCCTCCCCAGTGCTGGATTATAGGTATGCCACCAAAATGTTCTACAAATTGGTTATAACCAAAGCTCTTCATGCATGATTTAGGTGCTGGTTTGTCATACAGCTAAAATGTTTACTCCTGGATTACAAAAATATTATTGCAACTAAAATTTTCTTACTGTTCTATTCATTTGAATTCTCATCTAAAATCCCAAGTCAAATCTCTGGTCTTCAATGAAAGCTCTTGAAACTTCTTAATCTCATACTACTCTTAGGTATGTGTATGTGTGTTTTTTCCCTGTTTTTGTTTTGGGGTTTGTTTCTAGCACAAGGGATTGAACTCACGGACTTTGCACTGAACTACACCCTCAACCAATTTGTTCACTTTTAAACTTTGAGATAGGGTCCTGCCAAGTTGCCTAGACTAGGCTCAAATTTGTGATCCTCCTGCCTCAGCCTCCCAAAGTGCTGGTGCTCTTATGTTTAATGTTAACATCATTTTATATATTAATTTTTCCTTGGTTAGACTGTAAACTCTTTAAATAGACTATAAACTCTTTGAAAACAGTTTCTTTTATTTCTTTTCCAGCTCCCATAGTGCTGAATACAAACTAGCCTTTCAGTATGTACAAAGTCTGATCAAAAAATATGAAGCCAGGTGGGGTGGCACACGCCTATAATCTCACTACTTAGGAGGCTGAGCCAGGAGGATGGCTGCCAAGTTCAAGGCCAGCCTGGACTACGTAGTGAGTTCAAAGCCAGTCTGAACTACATAATAAGGCCCTGTCTCAACAAAACAAAACAAAACAAAATAAAACTGACAAATACTTCTGCCAAGCACCATCCAACAGAAAGGCAGGGATCTTCAATGCACAAGGCTCAATGCTGAACCTCAGACAGGTTTCAATGTGTTTGGTATTGTCAGTCAGTAGTGAATTATGGTTGAGAGAAGGTGTGTTTTAAAGTATGCTGTAAGTAACGGACCATATCAACACACTATCATAAAATTTTGTTTTGAGATCATGCCACTTCAGATTTCAGTTTTTTAAGAAATGTCATCACAGAAGATGAAATCTAGGTCTATAGTTACAATCCTAAGGTCAAAGTTCAGGGTTCTCCACAGAAATCACCCAGTTCTCCTTGTGCAAAAAAAAAAAAAAAAAAAAAATAAGCACATCAATTAAGATCCAAGACCAAGGGGCCGGGATTTAGCTTAGTGGCATAAGCGCCTGCCTGGCAAGCACGAGGTCGTGAGTTTGATCCCTGGTACCAAAAAAAAAAAAAAAATCCAAGACAAAGGTAATGTGGATTTTTTGACCCTGAAAGGACTGTGAGAGCTGGGTTTATACCTAGGAAGACTACTGTGAACTCTGAATACTATAAGGGCTTATTAGAGTGATTAAGAAATAATGTGCATAGCAAACAGCTTGAGAAATGGGCAAATATTTTCATTTTTTATGACAACACTCCATGTCACACACTGCTTCTAGTATAGCAATTTCTGTCCAAAACATGGTGTGCTCCTGGTTTACCTTATTCACTTTATTCTGGTTCTTTCCCGAAGTCAAAACCACCATGAAAGGTAAATATTTTTAATAGATTCGGGAAATGGAGGAAGCCATGACAGCACAAGTAAAGACTCAGGAAAGAGAGCTTCCACAACTCAGGAAGCTGAGGTATGAGTTCAGGACCACACATAATTCAGAGAGCATCTTTTACTGTAAGTACATTTTTAAAAATTAAGAATTTTAGGAGTTACTGTTTTTGTTGTTATTTGTTTGTTTTTGGGAGACAGGGTCTCAATTATGCAGCTTGAGCTCACTTTGTAGCCAAAGCTGGTCTCGAACACTCACATCGATACTGCCTCAGCCTCCTGAGTGCTGGGATTACAGGTGAGTGCCACCACGCCCAGCAGTCACTGTATTTTAAATCTCACCTTCTATTTGTTGACACCTGCCTAGTCTGTGAAGGGAAGCACATTCTCCCTTTTCATCCTCAACAACACGACCTATTATTCACATCGATGAAGGGTAATACTAATCTTCTTAATATAAACAAAATGACTTCTGCCAGGCATGGGGGTGTACACCTATAGTCCTGGCACTCAGGAGGCTGAAACAGGAGGACTGACATGAGCTCAAGGCTAACCTGGGCTATATACCAAGACACTATCTCAAAAGAAAAAAACAAAAAACTAAAATATTTCCATTGTGAAGTCAGAAGATACCAATTTTTTTATAAATACCTGGTAATTTATTCTTAAAACTTTATCACAGGCTTGGTGGCAAATGACTGTAATCTCAGCACTTGGGAGGCTGAGGCATGAGGATCGCTCAAATTCGAGGCCAGCCTGGGATACAAAGTGAGTTCAAAAACAGCCTTTACAACATAGTAAGAACCTGTCAAAAAAAAAAAAAAAAGCAAAAAAAACCCACTATCCCAGCAATCTCACTCTCCGCACCTTGTACTTTGAGGTAAGGAAGAGAAAGGAAGGAAGGGAGAGACTACAAAGAACAGGAAAGACAACTTCTGAGAGAATAATATTATCCATAAACTGTCAACTGACATTTCAATGCCAACATTACCACCAACAATAGAGGACATATGAGACCAAGAGCTGCAAAATTATTCATTTACAAAACCAGAATTTTCCATAGACCTTTTTTGGGGGGCAGGGGTGTCTTTTTGAGACAGGGTCTTGGTATGCAGTTCAGGCTGGCCTTGAGCTCACTTTTGTAGCCCAGGCTGGCCTCAAACTCGAAATGATCTTTCTGCCCCAGCCTCATGAATGCTGGGATTACAGGCATACGCCACTTCCCCTCGCTTTAAAACTTTTATAACTCCCTTTCTGTCTCTCTCTCAGACAGAAACTTTCTTTTTCCCAATAAATATATTCTGCTCATAAAAAAAAACTTTTATAACAATGTCAGCTAACCAGTTTTTATAGACACTCCACCTCCCTCTTTTTTTCCTCCATCCATCCATCTAATAATGCACACACACACACACACCTTGCAAGAAGCTTGTTGCACTAGTTGCCAAATTCGGCTTTGGATTTGTGATGAAATTTCTGCTTGCTTTCAGAGAAATGAGAAAAATAAGGACATATTTTACTTATCCTAAAGAAAAATATATCAAGTTAAAAACTTTATTATCTTCTTCCTACTTTTCTAGTTATTAGAATATTCTTATGAAATGATGGTAACGATTTTAATGTCCTCAATTTGGAATATAAATCCTATTAGAATCCTCGGTTTTTATTTATTTATTTATTTATTTATTTATTTATTTTTTTTGCGGCACCGGGGATTGAACTCACAACCTTGGGCTTGCCAAGCAGGCGCTTAGGCCGCTGAGCTAGATCCCTGGCCCTTGTGTTTTTGAGACAGGGTCTCACTATGCTGTTCAGGCTGGCCTTGAGCTCACTTTGTAGCCCAGGCTGGTCTCGAACTCACAATGATCCGCCTATCTCAGCCTCCCAAGTGCTGGGATTACAGGCGTGAGCTACCACATCCGGCTTGGTTTTTATTTTCTGTCTTGTTGGCTGGAGTTTTTTGTTTGAGTACTGGGATTCCAACCATGTCCCCCCACAGCAGGCAGCTTTGCCTGTGTTTTTGTTTTGTTTTCTTTTCTTTGCCTGTGTTTTTAAGAGTAGATTTGGGTATCCAGCAAGCACACCACATGGGTAACACCACATACTGCCCACTACATGACAGCAAGAAACAAATCATTTCCAGGCCATTTCTCTACTGTTGAAGCCATGTTCCAAAGGTCTAGTGTTTTCTTTTTTTTCCACTCTGAGGCATGACATTTTCTTTATTGCACTTCTCAGCTGTATAGTGCCTTCTTCATAGAAAGATTTTATAGACTACTGGTTCAATATGGTTAGTGTTTACAGAACTATACAGATTTTCAAATTTCTCCTGGCTTACCCTTCACCCCCATGCTGAGGGTTGAATTCAAGGTCTTCGAATTGAGCTAGAGCCCCAGTCTTTTCAAATTCTGAGACAGGTTCTTGCTAAATTGCCCAAACTGGGCTTGAACTTGAGACCCTTCTACCTCAGGTTCCCAAGGTGCAGGGTTACAGGTGTGTGTCAACATACTTGGCTATTAACTATTCCTCACACGAATTTATCTTTTTGTTGTTGTTTGTTTTTTTTGAGACAGGGTCTTACTCTGTATTTGAACTCACTGTATAATCAGGCTGGCCTTGAACTTACAACAATCTTTCTGCCTCAGCCTCCCAAGTGCTGGGATTACAGGCATGTACCACCACGCCTGGCTTTGAAGAATCATATTTTAACTTTGCTGACCTTTATTATATTTGTCCTTTGTGTTTATTAATTCTTCCTCTTTATTTTTATCGCTTCCTTTCTTCAATCTTCCTTGGATTTATTCTGTTGGTCTTTGTCTTAACTTTTTACAAATGTGCTTAGTGCTTTAATTTTCATTCCTGCATTGCAGGCTATAAACTTCCTTTATGCTTTATTGCAACCCAGACCAGACATCTTCCACTAACTCAAGACTCATGCATCTACCTCTACCTATCTACTTAACATATCCACTTTTACATATCTAAAACATAGCTCAAACTCAACATGTGAAAACCAAACTCTTGATTTTTCCAAAAACCTAGTTCCTTTAAAGCCTTTGCCATTTAGTTAATGGCATGTCCATTCTTCTATCACTCAGACCTCAACTGGGAATTATCTTGGATTCTGCTCTTGTTCTGTACTCTACATTAATCTGTCCGTCATTTGTTCTATCTTCAAAATACATCCAGAGCCAAGTGTGGTGGTGCACACCTATCACTGCCATGAGTTCAAGGCCAACCTGCACTATATAGAGATCCTGTCTCAAAAAGATTAAAAAAAACATCCAGAAACTGTGCTTGCTTTGGCAGCACATATACTAAAATTGGAACAATACTGAAAAGGTTAGCATGGTCCACAGCCCCTATGCAAAGGTGACACACAAACTCGAGAAATGTTCTCTTGAAGGGCCAGGGATATAGCTCAGTGTCATAGCACCTGCCTAGCAAGCCTGAGATTCTGAGTTCGATTCCCAGGACCAAAAAATAAATAAATAGCCTGACACAGTGGTGCACGCCTGTAATCCCAGCACTCGGAAGACTAAGGCTGGAGGATCATTGCAAGTGTGAGACCAGCCTGGGCTACAAAGTGAGCACATGGCCAGCCTGAACTGCAGAGTGAGACCCTGTCTCAAAAAGACAAAAGTAAATAAATAAAAATAAAAATAGAGGCTGGGTATATGCTCAGTGACACAGCACATGCATTCCAAGCGCGAGGTCATGAGTTTGATCCCCAGTACCAAAAAATAAATAAATAAAATAAAATAAAATGAAAGCAAGGTTCCCTTAAATATATATTTGTGTATGTATTTATATATAAATGCACATACACATCTCCAGAAACAATTTACTTCTCCTCACCCCTATTTCTGTCACATCTGTCTAAGCGACCACCGTCTCTCATCTATTACATTACTCTTGTAATAGGTACAGGACTGGGGGTGTGGTTCAGTGACAGATTGCATGCTTGACCTATGGGAGGCCTCAGGTTTGATCCCTAAGACCACACACACAAAAATAATAAAACAATAAAACAATCCTGCAAGGATTACTCCTCTCTGTGTAAAAACTAAAAGACCTTAAGCCAGGCATGGTGGCACATGCCTATAATTCCAGCATTTGGGAGTCTGAGGCAGAAGGATTATTAGGAAATCCAGGCCAGCCTGGGCTACGAAGCGAGTTAAGGCCCAGCCTGAACTATAGAGTGAGATGATATATCAAAAAAAACACACACACACACAAAAAAAACAAATTGCCCTACACATCTGTCCTGTCTGACCTCTTCTAATTTTCCTCTCACTGCGTTCGAGGTACAGTGTTCTGGAACACTGCTCCCTGAACTTACCAGACACAATCACACCTTAGGGCAGTGATGACAAACCTTTTAGAGATTTCAATGATACACACAGCCTGTGGTAAAGTTTCGACACTACTGCCTTAGTGTCTTAATTCTAATTGGGCCCATTGTCTAGAATTCTTTTCCTCTCAATATATACCTAATTAGCTTGTAGTATTTTCAGGGCTGCATTCAATTCTTACTTCTCAGTGAAGCCTATTTTACCTGTTTCTTTTAATATATTGTAGTTTGCGTATCTTTTTACCTGAAATCCTAGGAATCAGAAGGGTTTCAGATTTCAAAGCATTTTGAATTTTCAGATTAGAAGTATTTCCCATCATGAATTCCAATGTCCTTCAACTTTACTTTTTTTCCAGCCTCTTTTCCCCAAAATTTTATCACCTTCTATTATATTAGATTATCAACTTTTTCACTATTTACTGTCTGCCCTCCTTCCAGAATCACATGTTAGCCCCACGGTGTCTGAAATCTTAATGTATTCATGGATGGATAGTAAGTGGCACATGCTAGGCACTCAATAAAATAAGTGACACTGGTTTTGGTATGCAGTATTATTACTGTTCAGTGCTCTGGGTTGTCACATTTCTACTATAATTTCTTCTCTGATCCATGAGTTCTCTGCAAATGCATATTTTAATTTCCAAAGTAGAACTTTCTGGTTTTGCCATTGGCTTCTAGGTTCTAACTTCTAAGTACTACAGTGAAATTACATGGATCTGAGATGCATGTGATGACACGCCTACAACCTCCCAGCACTCAGGGAGACCAAGGCAAGAAAATCACAAGCTTTGAGCCTAGTCCGGGAAACTATAATTTAGCAGGACTCTTGTCTCAAAAAATTTTACAAAGGGTTGGAAATGTAGTTCTGTGCAAAGGCACTGGGTTCAATCTCTGGAACCCCCAGCCCTACTGCCCCCAAAAACTGATATGAAACTGTGTAATACAGGGTATTTCAAACTATTTCAATCCTTTTTTTTTTTTAAGTGACAGGGTCTCACTACGTAGTGTGGGCTGGCCTTGAACTCACTTATGTGGCCTTGGCTGGCCTCAATCTCACGGAGATCCTCCTGCCTCAGTCTCCAAGTGCTAGGATTACAGGTGTGTGCCACCATGCTCAGCATAAATCTTGCATTAGTAAACAGTATACATCATTAATTGGTTTAAATACTCTTCATTCACTAATGTACATTTTCTAATTTTGAAACACAAGATTTTCTCAACATACGAGTCCAGGAAATCAAATGTGGTATAATACATATTTTATAAACTTTTATAAGTTTTGTATCTGCTTAAACTATCAATAATTAAGAGCTAGGTTTAACTCTCCCAGTAGGATAATGGAGCTACAAATTCTCCTTTAAGTACCAGCAAGGCCCAGACATGCTGGCATATGCCTGTAATCCTGGCTACTTTGGAGGCTGAGGCAGGAGGACTGCAAATTTAAGGCCAGGCTGAACAACTTGGCAGGACCCTATCTCAAAATAAAGGGCTCAGGTAACTCAGTGCAAAAAGGCCCTAGTTTCATGGGGGGAGGGGGAGTGGTATGCAGAAGTAGCGCACACCCATAGGGTGAGGTAGATACCTATAATCCCAGCACTTGGGAGGCCATGAGAGAAGGATCCCAAATTGGTGGCCAGCTTGGGCTACACAGTGAGTTTGAGGCCAGCCTGTGCTATGCTGCATTACCTTATCTCCAAAAAAAAGTACATAATATTTACTTCCTATATTAATGTTCTTCTGAAGTGAATACAAATTTACAACTTGTATCTTCCTAGTGCTTTGAACTTTTGTCATTTTAAGGATCCTCTTTATTCATGATAATTCCTTTTTTTGTCTTAAAGTTTTATTTATCTGTTATTTCTACAGCTACCACAATGGTGTTTTTTATTCTTTTTTTAAAACATGCCTTCTATGTTTAAAATTTCCATTTTAGATATGTATAGTTAGAATTCAAAAAAATAACAGCTATACTGACCATCTCTGTGTTTTAATCAGGTAGTGTTACTATGCTTACATTTTATTGTGATTAATATATTTAGCTTGTTTTCATCACCTTATATTGTACTTTCTATCTGGTCTGGGTTTGTTTTTTGTTTTGTTTTTTGGGGGTTTGTTTTGTTTTATTTTGTTTTCTCCTATGCTTTAAATCTCTCTTAGTTTCTTTTCATGCTTCTTTGGGAAATTTTGTTTTTTAATTCTATCTCCCCTCTTCTCTGGCCAGAAGTTACATATTCTATTTCTATTCATTTAGTAGCTACAAGACTTATCACACATACACAACAAGGTTTTAAATATCTTTTTTCTCTCTCTCTCTTCTTGAGATGAGCTCTTGCTAAACTATACAGGCCATGTGGTGCACACCTGTAATCCCATCCTTGGGAGGCTGAGGCAGGAAGGTCCTTGTGAGTTCGAGACCAGCTTGGGCTACAAAGTGAGCTTAAGACCAGCCTGAACGGCATAGCAAGATCCTGTCTCAAAAAGACAAAAAACAAAAACAAAACAAAACAAAAACCCCAAAGCTAAGTAAGTGTGCTCTCTGACTGCCTTGTTTTGCCGGGGGTGGTGTTGGTGTTGTTGTTGTTGTTTTTGAGACAGAGTTTTGTTATGGAGTCCAGGCAGCCTCCCCAGTGCTGAGATTACAGACCTGTACCACCATACCCAGCTTGTCTTATCACTTTTTAAAAGCTTATCCTTATCTTTGACATTCTCCAGTTTAACTACAAAGTGTATAAGTAGGTGCAGATGTCTTTTTATATAGCAAACTTCATACATCTTTTGTTTTCTGTATTTGTATCTTCTATCAGTTTTCAAATTCTCAGCCACTATTCCTTCAAATACTGCCTGTTCTCCATTCTTTCCTTCTAGAACTTTAATTATACATATCAGGCTCATTATAGCCTCCCCATCAACTTTGTTCTCAGCATTACATTCCAGGAAATAATTTCAGATCTTTCAATTAATGAATTTTCCTTTCCCAAATGGTCTAATCTGAGCCAGGTGTAGTGGCATATGTCTATAATCCTAGCACTCTGGAGGCTGAGGCAGGAGGATCACCATGAGTTCCAGGCCAGCCTGGGCTACAAACCAAGACCCTGTCTCAAAAAAATAAATAAAAAATAAAAAGGACATTGTGTAAAATACCTGATTAAGTCCCCCTAAAACTGTCAAAGTCTACAAGAGCCTAAAGAGAATGACAATTTAATGTAATGTGGCAATTCTGAATGGTATTTCGGGACAGAAAAAGACATTCGTGAAGTATGAACTCTTAATAATTACATATGAATAGCTGGCTTATTGGTCCCATAAATATACCATACTAAAGTAAGATTTTAACAATAGGGGAAATTAGGGCTGGGGATCTAGCTCAGCAGTCTAAGCACGTGCCCGGCAAGCGCAAGGTCATGAGTTCAATCCCTGGGGCCGCAAAAAAAAAAATAGGGGAAATTGATACAGGTTATGTAAGAATTCTCAGTCCCAGCCGGACGTGGTGGCTCACGCCTGTAATCCCAGCAGTCGGGAGGCTGAGACAGGAGGATCGTTGTGAGTTCGAGACGAGCCTGGGCTACAAAGTGAGCTCAAGGCCAGTCTGAACAGCGTAGTGAGACCCTGTCTCGAAAAGACAAGGGCTGGGGATTTGGCTCAGTGGCCTAAGTGCCTGCCTGGCAAGCACGAGGTCATGAGTTCAATCCCTGGTGCCACAAAAAAAAAAAAAAAGAATTCTCAGTACTATCCACCTTTGCAACTTTCCTGTAATCTGAAACCACTGATTTAAAAATTATATTTGCTGAAATTTTTGAAGAATATAGTTGCAATTTTAGTTTAAGAATTCCATGAAATGTCTAGCCTTTCAGATTATCAAAAACGGAAGTTATTCTATTTACTTTTCAGCCCAAAAAAATCATGCTCCTTCCTTCTGACAAACTTTCTCTTCCCTCTTTTTTTTTTCCAGGACTGTGGACTGAACTCACAACCTCGCGCTTGCCACACAGGCACTTATGCCACTGAGCCAAATCCCCAGGCCCCCTCATTTTCTGAGAAACCACTTTGTTCCAATCCTCTCTCCTCCTAAGGGCACCTTTTCTTGCACTAACCCTGATACTCTTTCATGGGCCCTATTGTCTTCTTTTAGCACACTACAGTTTGAAGGCTCGCCCACTAATTATGCCCACATTTCACAAAGAAAATATAGTGTGAATATACCCCTTACGTCTGTTTCAAAGATCAGCCCTTATGTCCACCTGAAAGACCCTTTCAAAACACTGCTTTCCTCTTCTACACAACAGGATAGTAACAGCACTACCTTTTCAAAGGGGGTTGGTTGTCAAGACTATGTGACGCAGACACGAAAAAGCCTGGCGCAGCATCAAACGCATAACTGCCAATGAATACCAGCCAGTATGAGGATTATGATCAGTACCAGCCTAATTCTCTACTAAACACTTCTCAGATGTTCCAGCTCCATAATATTGGAACCTACTCTCATCATCTCTACCTCTTCCTCTAAAATTCTCTGCCACCAAAACAGATCCACAGAACGCCTCTTCCAAACTTCCCTCTAAACTGATCCTCGACAGCTGGTTGGTCAGCAAGTTCTGTTAAATTCTTTTTCTTTCTTCCTTTTTTTTTTTTTTTAAGTTTTTTGAGATAGGGTCTTGCTGTGTAGTCCAGGCTGGCCTGGAACTCACAGCTGTCCTCCTGCCTCGGCCTCCCAAGTGCTGTGATTACAGTCATGTGCCACTATGCCTGGCTAAATTCGTTTTTTATTTATTTATTTATTTATTTATTTATTTATTTATTTATTTTTGGTACCAGGGATCAAACTCACAACCTTGTGCTTGCCAGACAGGTGCTTATGCTGCTGAGCTATATCCCCAAGTCCCTAAATTCTACTTTCTAAATACCTCTTGGAGCTTTCCTTCCTCTCCATCACCACCACATCTGCCCTTTGGTCAAATGATTATAACTACATTCTAATGTTTCCCCAAATATAGTTTATTCGTAGTAATTGTAATACCAGATTCAGATATTGCAGTTACTTTAACTGATACAACATTCATCTTTGTGTGTGTGCATGTATACTACTTGGAATTGAACCCAGGCTCTTAATTCAGCTAGGCAAGTATTCTACCACTGAGCCACATTCACAGCCTCTATGTGTGTGATGTGTGTGTTGTGTGTGTGTGTACACATGTGTACGTGATACTGGGGACTGAACTCAGGGCATTCACACTGAGCTACATTCCCAGCTCTTTTTGTTTTGTGAGCCAGAATCTGTTAAGTCACTAAGTTGCCCAGGTTGGGCTCAAACTTAAGATCCTCCTGCCTCAACTTCCCAGAGTGCTGGGATTACAGGTGTGTGCCATCATACCTGGCTATTTCTAGCCCTTTTTCATTTTTATGTTGAGACAAGGTCTTGCTGAATTTCCCAGGATGAGTTTTAATTTGCAATACCACCTTACACTCCCAGTAACCTGCTCCTTTATCTTTCCTGATTATCTTAATATCCTCATCCACCCCAACCCTCTCACTTTCACCTGCAGTCATACCCTATTTACTACTTAGCTCGGGAAACTCCCAACTCCACCCATTCTTGTCACTTCCCTTATTTAAAAGACAGAAAGCTGGAGATGTACCTCAGTGCTAGTGAGTGCTTCCCTACCCCAGTATCACACTGAGTTCAATCCACAGCACCTCCAAAAGAAAAAAAAAAAGTTCACCAATTCTGAACTGCTGAAAAGAGATGATTCTGAAAGCATACTCAGAGAGGGGTTAAATATGGCAAGCCACAAGAAGGGTGCCTCAGGCAACAAGATCAAAGTCAAAGGAAGCAGCAAAGCCAGTTAGCAACTAACAATTTATATTAGAAGGATAATCTTTTTTTTTTTTAATTGAGATGGGGTCTCACTATGTAACCTAGGCTTGCCTCGAACTCGCAGTAATCCTCCTGCCTCAGCTTCCTGAGTGCTGGGATTGCAGGTGTGCCCTGCCACACCCAGTTATGTTTAATATTTGTGTTTCTACAAATTTATATTTCATGTGATACCCCAGGATATGACTCTAATTTTTAAAATATGAAATACATTAAATAGCAGGCTTCACTGATTTGATTTTGACTTTATGAATCCTAAAAACTTTGAATTACATCTAAATATTATACAAATACCAGTATCACAAAAATAAACTTGGTTAAGTATCACTATTTATTGTTTTTATGTTTATAATCTTAATCTTTCACCTATTCCTTAAATCCTAAAAATCATGTCTTTTATTCTGTCTTTTCCATTCTCATTTGGCTATTACATACATATGTGTAGCTTCTGGCTGGTACCCTGCTTCTGATTCTTTCATATCTGTGCTTATATTTGGGTTACCTGCTTTGCATATTTTTGCAAAAACTGTTTGGTCCATGAAGCCCTCCTTACTGTACACAAGGAAGGAACTCTGCTCCACCCTTGGAGGTTTCCTAAGAACATTTATATAACTAAGTTTCCCAAAGCATGGTCTATGAAACAGTAGTCACACAAGATGCTAAAAAAAGAAAGATATTTCATGGTCAAATATATCTGGAAAACAATGAATCTCTTTTCCAATACCCCCTTAGAAATTCAAGCAGCATTTTATTAAAGGTACTAAAGTCCAGCCAAGCATGGTGGCGCAGTGCTGTAATCCCAGCACTCGGGAGGCTGGGGCAGGAGGATCGTTGCAAGTTTGAGACCAGCCTGGGCTACAAAGTGAGCCCAAAGCCAGCCTGAGCTGCATAGTGAAACCTTGTCTAAAAAGACCAAAAAAAAAAAGTACCAATGTCCAACAGCATGAAAGCGATTTAGCCAAGTACAGGGGCAAATGCCTGTAATCCCAAACTAGAGAAGCTGGAGTTTAAGGCCAATCTGGCTACATAGCAAAACCCCATCTGAAGGGAAAAAAGGGAGAAAAAACAGCAGGTTTGACTTAATTTGAAGAGTCCAAACTTCATTTTTTGCAGCACTGAGGATTGAACCTAAGGAGTAGCACATGCTAGGCAAATGGGCTACACCTCACCCTAGTAGTTCCTAAACAGTGAAATCCTAAACTGATCACCACTTTTTTTTTTTCCTTTTTTTTTTTTTGTGGCACCAGGGATTGAACTCACGACCTTGCGCTTGCCGGGCAGGCACTTAGACCGCTGAGCTAGATCCCCAGCCCTGTTTTTGAGACAGGGTCTCACTATGCCATTCAGGCTGGCCATGCGCTCACTTTGTAGCCCAGGCTGGTCTCGAACTCACAATGATCCACCTGTCTCAGTCTCCCGAGTGCTGGGATTACAGGCGTGAGCCACCACGCCCGGCTTCACCACTTTTTAGACAATGCGAGTATTAGCATAAGGTACAAACTCATACTCT
>RJWT010015564.1:0-20361 GCA_004365215.1 Cuniculus paca | reverse complement strand
TGTGTATATGTTTGTGTGTGTGGTGAATGTCTGCCCAGAATCTACTTGTCCTTCTTCTTCTTGATTTATTTTTTGAGAAAGATTTGTCTGCCACACTTACTCCAACTGGTTGTGGATAGTTGAGGAAAATTTAAATCTTCCCTGACTCTAAATTCCTGAGGGTGCACAAATATACCACTTCTGACCAATCAGCACATTCAGTTTCCTGAAACATATGGATCATGTAACATGCTAATGTGCATATGATTCAATTTTTCCTGCAAAGGAGCAAGACTCATAAAATATTTAAAGCACTTTCAATATAATGAAGGTCTTTTAGGGTGTGGATACTGTTTTACTTTTCATCTCCATTCTAGGGACTGCCATGTCAGTCTGTTTTCTGATTGAATAGGTCTATTTTTTAGAAAGTTATTTATATTGAGTTGTCATTTACCTTTCATAGCTTCCACCCAACAGTTTCTGTTCAGCTTCTTGTGACTACTCAAAATGCATTGCAACACTTGTCTGCCTGCATGTGTGGATTTGCAGGCAGCTATCATTTGCATGAACATCTCAATTATTTCTTTGGGTCATCCACAGTAAATCCTTTCAAAATGTTTGATAAGTTCACAGAGTATTTTTATGTACTATATTTTACTCATACCACCAAAGCAGTTATTATTTTATATACATGGATATACTTGCTGAGTACACTTTATTGAAAGTATTCCCTTTTATTCAACACAATAATAATACTTTAATGGTGTTAATATCAGTAATATGTTGACCAATTGTTCTACTTTACTTTGCACTAAGGACTTTTCCAGGGTAAGGAACTTCTCATTTTACAACTAGGAAAACCTGGACAAATTGTTCCAGTTTGCCTAGAACTTAAGTATTCTGGGACATAGGATCTTTAATGCAAAAGCCAATCAGTGTCCCTAAATGGCAGCTATCATTTATTGATTGATCATTTTGAGGCCGGTGTGGGGATACACGCCTTATGTGTGTGATCTTTGTCTTCCTCATCAGTCGTAGAAGTCAGAGTATCAAAGATGGCATGCTGTTTGCCGTTACTTACTTGCCCAAGTACAGAGTGCTAAACTGTGCCTGGAATGTGAATGTACAAAACAGGACTATCTTGTCCAGGCTTCCTTGACTTTAGATGTGACCATGTGGCAGTGAGTCACAAACAAATTAAAGTAGAAACTGCGTGTACTGCATCTGGGCCAAAGTTTTCAGAAATGAGCATCGCTACTTCATGTTTTCTTTCTCTTCCCAGTGACTGCATGATGAGCCCTGAGTGCTCATGGAATCACCAGACTGAAGGAGTCTTAGGTGGATGAATTCCACAGGTAAGAAATATGATGCCCACGGGATCTGCTCTTACATGAGAGAGAAACTTTTACTGCATTATAGTGTTGAAATATTGGAGTTTCTTTGTTACAGATACTTTCATCGTATTGGTGAATTTAGTGGTTTTTGCATTGTATTGTATTTTTTTATTGCAGACAGGTTAGCTTATGGACCTACGTTCACTCAGAAAAGTAGTAACAGCAAATATGACCTCAGTAAACCTATGCTTTCTCAAAACCACTGCAATTGTTCTCATAGACTGAAAGTGATTAGCTAATTAATCCTCAGTGACTCAGATCAATTATGACTGGAATCAGATTTCTTTACTTATGAGATAGACTGATTCTTAAAAGAAATCCCTAAGCTTTTCACGGGTACAGTAGAAGAGCAAATCATTAAGAAAACAGAAGATAATAAATTATTGAAATAACCAAAGGGCTCACATAATATAAAGAACTAAGAATATCTATACATGGAATATCAGATGACATCTAACTTGGTATATAATTGTTTAATTTGATACCGATAATAGCATGAGTATAGCTAAAAATCAATTTTATTCCTGTTTACCTAATTAGTTTGGAAAGACAAAATTGGTAATAAAATTGAATTCAGAAGTTATTTTTAAAACTTCAGGGCATTATCGTGCTACCACAATGGACAAGTTTTTGTTTTGAGTTTTCTTCTCACTGTGCAATTAGAATGTTGAAATCCATTACAGATTAGTAAGATTTTTTTAATCTTAATAGGTGCAAAGATTTGTAACCATATTTGTGATTGACTCTGAATCAGATATTTTCAAACCGTATGACATGAAAAGTGAAGATGATGATAGATAATGAAAACTTAGGAATTACCCATGCATTATTTGTCATTGTTCTGAGGGAAATATATTTTAAAATCTTACTTTGTAGGTACAGAATGTATAGATCATATTTGTTCAATGATTCATAAAAGTTTGCTCCTCTGATAAGCACATGGGTGAGATTAGAACTCAGTTGTATCTAGTTTACAATGTCATTTTTATTAGACTTCCATATTTAGGCATATTAATTTCTAGCCCATGATCCAGTGATATTTTTTGTTCTGAATATGTGTTAGCTGTTAGAGATCATTATCTTGTTAATTTCCTTACTATATGGAAACAATCATGAAATATTATGGTATAAATCCACTTTCTTGAGATGTCTTAAGTTTCAGTATTGTCAACCTTTGGTTAACTGATAGAGATGAAAGTAGTCATCATAGCCCAATCTGTCTCATTCCAAAAATCTGTTCTCTTCTGATAACTGTGTTGTGATGCCTTGCGATTAATATCATAAATATAAAGCCAGAAGCATGGGTCGTTGTTTCTAAACTGTGGCATGAGGATTGCCATGAGGCTTGCTTCTCCCAGATGTCAAATCATAGACAAAAACGAGCAACTTTTCATTCTGTTTTCCCATTTAATTTCAGCATCTATAGCTTTATTTCTTCGTGACTCAATAAGCACACTTTACTAAAATGTGGGTTGATTTTATTTTTCTCTCATTCATATAATGGAAGTTTTTGTTATGCAATTAAAAACATAACAAATTATACATTGGTTTTAATTATTAATGAAGTGTATAATGTTTTAAATTTGATTCTTATTGCTCTTTTGGGGATTGTAATTTTGTTTTGCTTTGTAAAAGGTATGCACATATAATTTTTTCTATTTGGTAATATTTCATGTACTCATAATCCCTGAAAATTGTGGGTTTTTTGTTTTTTTTTTTCTGGCACCAGGGCTTGAACTCACAACCTTGCGCTTGCCAGGCAGGCACTTAGGCCTCTGAGCTAGATCCCTGGCCCTTTTTTACGTTTTTTGAGACAGGGTCTTGCTATGCAGTTCAGGCTGACCTTGGGTTCACTTTGTCTTTGAGCTCACTTTGGTCTTGAACTTGCAAGGATCCTCCTGCCTCAGCCTCCCGAGTGTTGGGATTACAGAAGTGTGCTACTGTGCCCGGTTTAATCACGTGGATTTTATTTTACCTAAAATATTGAGAAACCAATTATATTGTAGGGGCAGGCAGAAAGGGACTTACTTTCTATTTTAAACAATGAGTTTAAATTAATCACAAGACTTTCTGCTAAGGCATGTAGAGAATTGGAAGGAGAATGCTTAATCAGGTGCCTTTTCAGGAAAGGATTGATTATTTACATCTGGGATTCAGAACAATTTAAAATTTAACTTGAAGGCTCCTAGTGCTACCCTCTCACAGTGAGTGGATGAGAGACAGTCATGGAACTCAGCCACAGAGGAGAGCAAGGTAAAAGAGTCCCCTGAGAAGTTTATGCTCAGGCTGGGAAGAACATGAACATCCTCTCCACCCCGCCCCAGTGAGAAGTCAGACCTGACTTGAGTTGTGCTCAGAAAGGGCTGAAACTGGAAGTGCCTGCCAGTATTAAGTACTCTGGCCCTTGCCATGCTGCCTATATTCAACACAGATCTGAGCTCCAACTGCCCCTTGCTCCAATCCACTACTGTGAACATAGTGTCACAATCCAAGTAAACAAGGAGTTCTCTGGAATAGAGGTGCACTTCACAACTCCATGTCTTTTTGGACTCCAAAACTGCAGATTCAAGGTCACATATTTGTTAAAGGAAAATTCCATTAGGAAAACAACAATTAGAAACCTAAGTGGCCTGGAATATAGCTCAGTGGCACAGCATCTGCCTTGCAAGCACACAGTCCTGAGTTCAATTCCTAGTACCTCCAAACAAACAAACAAACAAACAAACATATGCACCAAACACCAGCACACCCAACTTCATAAAACAAATGCTCCAGGACATAAAAAAATCATATACATAATGACACAATTATAATGAGGGACCTTGATATCCTTTGGTCACAAATAGAACAACTAGACCAAAAAAATCAACATGAACTATCAAAGTTGAACTAAACCTTTAAACAAATGGGCTTAATAGATATCTACAGTTTTCCACTCAACTACAACAGACTACACATTTTTCTGAGCAGCACATGAGAATTTCTCCAAAACAGATCACATGCTAGCCCATAAAACATGCTTAAGTAAATACAAAAGGATCAAAATTATCTTATGCAAATCAAATTAATTTGAAATTATCTTATCAAATTGTCCTCCTATAAAACTAGAAATCCAAGTCAAAAGAAATCACAGAAAATGTGCAAACACATAGAAAATAACATCCACTTAAATAATCAGTGAGTCACAGAAGAAATCAAAGAATAAATGGGACAGTTCCTAGAATCAAATGATAATGCCAGTAAACCATACCAGAATCTGTGGAACACAATGAAAGCAGTTCCATGAGTGAAATTTATAGCTATGAATCACTATTTTGGAAATACAGATTGAGTCCAAATAAATAACCTAATGATGCACCACCAGGTCCTAGGAAAACAAGAACAATCCAAATTCAAAATGGGTAAAAGGAAAGACTTTATAAAGATCAGAACAGAGACTAATTAAATTGAGACTAAAACACAGTACAAGAATCAATGAATTGCAGAGCTGTTTTTTTTAAAGAATAAACAAAATAGACAAAGTCCTATCCAAGCTTACCAAAAGAAAAGAAAGGACTCAAATTACTGGAATCATGAATGAAAAAGGTAACAGTTTCTGCCAAAATTCAGAAAATGATTAATAACTTCTTTGAAAATTTGTACTCTAAAAAACTGGAAAATTCGGAAGAGATGAATGGATTCTCAGACACACATGAAGTATAAAAGATGGACCAAGATGACATAAAAACAGTGAATAACTCAACAATTGTGAATGAGATTAAAGAAGTATCATAAAAAGTACCAGTTAAGAAAAGTCTGCCATTTGACCCAGCCATTTCCCTTGTTGGTGTTATCTTCAAAGTGTTAAATACATCATATTACCATGATACTTGTCTACCCACGTTTATAGTACACAATTCACAATTGCTACATCTTGGAAGTAGCCTACATGTCCATCCACAGATGAATGGATTAAAAAACTATGGTATTTAGATGAAATGGAGTACTACTCTACCATAAAGAAGGGTAAACTTGAATTATCAGTAGAAAAAGGATGCACATTGAGACCATAATGTTAAATGAAATAAATCAGGCAAGCTTAAATGTCACATGATTTCTTTTATGTAAAAAACCCACAAAATTTAAATAAAGAGCAAAGTAAAACTTAGATGACAGGAAATAACAATATAGATCTTTTACATATGGAAAGTAGACCAAGAAATACAGGTTAGGGGAAGGGAGAGTAGAGGATGAAGATAATTATGATGTGCTATTTACATGTACCAGTGCCCCACAAAGAATGTGATCATTATGTAGTACAAACACGTAGTAATAAGGCTGGGGATTTAGCTCAGCAGCCTAAGTGCCTGCCTGGCAAGTGCAAAGTTGTGAGTTCTATCCCTAGTGTTGCCAAACATGTAGTAATAAAAAAATTTAAATAAAAATTTTAAGAAGTAAAATAAAAAGAAATATTCTTCAGAAGACAGGGTAAATTTATACAAGCCTCCAATTAGAAAAGAAAGAAAGGAAGGAAGGAAGGAAAGAAGGAAACAAGGAAGGAAAAAAGTATAAATGAGCACCAAAATATTAAATAACTCATGCATATTATCCATATTGTAAAACCATAAACCAGTAATAAAAGAAATCAACAAGGACTGAACAGATGCAGAATTATATTATGTTCATGAACAATAAGACTTACTATTTTTAAGATACTATATCTCTCAATTTGCTCAGTAAAGTTAATACATTCCAATGAAAATCTCAACAAGTATTTTGCTTGTTTTGGAGAGGCATTTACAAGCTGGTCCAATAAAAATATAAAAAGACTGCAGCGGTGTAATCCTGAAATTTATGAGAGTAAAGGTAAGTCATGTTCACTTTTTTAATTATAGTGGTAATTAGGAATATTTTAACTCTAGATTTCTAGACCTTCAATCTTAGTGTATAACAGTTGATTTCAGAATTTAATAAAGCCACAAACTTCATGACTGTGTGGTATTGCTTAAACAACAGACATAAATCATTGGTAAAGAATGGAGATCCGTGAAATAAATTCACAGACACGTAGCCATGATTTTTGACAAATGTACAATGAAAGTTAATGGAAAAAATAAGTGTGTTTTAGCAAAAATATTAAATAAACTAAAACTTTGAATTGAATGTATCTCGTATCAGACAATATTAGTTTTAGAATCCTTTACTCATATCTAAGATATTGTGCTAAATGTAAAAGATTTGATATAGGTTAATTTGAAATAGATTAATATATTTATGAAACTTGAGACTCTAGGAAAAGGAAAGCTTGAACAAATTTATTTATAATAAATAAAATAAAAATATTAAGATACTCTTCCATGGAAATGTCTAGAATTTTAAATCTGTATTACTTATAAAGTTCCACAGACATATGTACAGAAAATGAGACCTTGGATGGTATGCTTTATTGTATAGGTACGTAGAAACAAGTCTTTTGAAAACTTTGAGGTAGAAGTAGTAGTTGATGGATAGGTTTACACTTTCCCTAACTTAATCTCTCTTCCAAATAAGGGGGAAAGGGAGCAGGACAGAAAGGGAGGGAATGAGGAGGAGGAGGAGGAGGAGGAGAGAGAGAGAGAGACAGAACAATCTCTGACAACTAAGACATTGAACAGTTTCCTGTCTTTCCTTGCTACTCAAGGCTTATATCAAATTAATTTTGAAATTTGTAGGATATTAAAAAATATAAAAATACAAGATGCTTTTGCTACTGAAAAATTATTAAAAATGGCATAGATCAATGGTGAGAAAATATTTGAATAATCAGCTAAATTGATTACTATCACGTGGCTGTAAAATATCCCATGTATTTTGGGAATCACCTATTAACCATATTGTATTCTGCAATAGAACCCTTGTTAAACAGAGCCTTCAAAGAGTTCACTTTCTCTATTATAGCCAAAAACATTTAAAAAAAAAAGCACTCTAGAGTTTTCTCCTGCACGTCTTCAGATACATGTGTTAAACAGCAGATATTATACCAAAGACGTCAATGTTTGCATTAGTTTGTAGTTATCTGTCGTATTGGAAGATAGAAAAAATCTGTTTTTTTAAGTGTTTGGTGGAGAAGGGAGTTGTAGACTGATCAAGTAGAATACTGTAGAGATATTAGGGTGTCTGATCTGTGGCTTCAACCAAGAAAAATACCAGTCCTATGTGTTTTTTTTTAAATACGTAGTTTTTAAAAAAATAAAAATATGTAGTTCTAACTTTTGTTATTGAATTATTTGAATTTATTATATATTTTGAATATTAACTACTTAATTAGATATATGGTTTCCAAATGTTTTCTCCTATCCTTTATGTAGTCTCTTCACTCTATTTGTTATTTTGTTTTCTGTGCTTTTTAGTTTGATGTCTTTCAGTCTACTTACTTTTGCTTTTGTTGGCCATGCTTTTGGTGTGAGTAGGAAAAAAACCATTGTCTAGAATAATAGCAAGAAACTTTCCTCTTGTGTTTTGTCTGTCAGTTAAAAAATAAAATAAAAAAAACTGGACCTGGGAGTACAGGCCTGTAACCCCAACACTATAGGAGGTTGAGGGAGGAAAATTACAAAGTTAAATCCCAACCTGGGCAACTTAGTGACTTAGTGAGATCTTGTCTCAAAATCAAAAGATAAAAGCAAAACAAAACAAAAAACGGTTTGGGGATGATGCTGTGTGAAGGACCCAGGTTCAATCTTTGCTACTGGAAAAAAATTGAAGAGCAAAAAAAAAACCTGTAGGATTTTATATTTAAAATAGAGGGAGAGTTCTGTTGCTAAACAGTTTAAAAATTACCATCCTTGGTAACTGTGAAATTTTTACATGGAGATTAATAACACATATGAAAATCAAAAGCTTAAAAATAATTGAAAGCTTTTAAACTCTAATTCGATTCAACATCATTTTGCATATAACCGAGAAAATAATCTTGAGGAGGTTTTATTCACATAATGCTGAACAAGTAGAAATTTCAGAGTCATTTTTGAATGAGAGTGATTAATAATAACAGAAATGGATCTACAATTTAATACTGAGTTAGGGAGTAGATTACTTTGGCATTAACTCATTTGCGATAGACATTATGAATGAATAAATAATAATAACTAGACATATTAATGACTGTAATGTTGTCATGAGATTATTTAAACAATGTATAACAGCAAATTATTTGAAACTTCAAGGTAAAATTTCCTAATAGAGACATTAACTGAAAACCTCACTCAGCATATATATGTGTACTATTTAAAAAATGAAATTATGACAGAATTTTCCCCAAGACAGAGTAAAAGTTCACTATTAATGACAGTTGAAAAACAGAAAAGAAAAATTCTAATATAGTGAGTATAAAAATTTAAATAGCCAGGGCAAATATAGTGAAGAAAAAACAAAGAACATGCCCTTTCTCACTAGTAAGTTAAGAAATCTTGTTTCCCTTAATGATAATATTGTCATATCTGTCTTCAAAACTATGAAAATGTGGAGAAATCTACAAAATTTAGTATTAACATATTTAAGTGTAGTACAACATTTGAAATAGAAGATCTGAGAATTTGACCCCGAAAACCACCACTCACCTTCCTCCATATTTGCTTTCATTTATCTAATCCATGAGGAAAGAAAATTGAAAGTAAATTACAATTTTGCATTTTCTTCATTGTTATTTTATTATTTTTAATGGTAATGGGGCTTTCTTGAATTCTGTGAGTCTTTAAGCCTGGAAAACTACAGATTTTGTTTGTCTCCATACATGGTATTTGAACTCAGCATACCCAAATGATCGTAGCTTAAAATGGTTGTAACTCAAAGGACAGCAAAAGGGGTGATTCCTGTTGTGCCATTTCCCATTCTTCCTCCTTTGTACCTTACACAGCTTTAGGTTCGGAAGAGTTTATGCTCATTCAATAAATATTAGGCATGTACCATGTCTACAAACTGAATTAAGAATTTTTCTGAAACACACTTATGTATTTGCATTTCAAATATACCACATTTGGGATTCTTAAAATTTTGTTACCGGCTATTGTCTGACTTTCAACCAGGGTGCATATCAAAGTTGGTAGTATCATACTACTATTATCATAAGCTAGGCTTTACGAACATGTGCCAAGCACTGGTAAGCATTTATGGTCAGTACCACTTTCAGTTCTTTGCTACCTTCTGAAATCTTTTCTTAAAATGACATGCTCGTGGACATTTGGGTGATTAATGGGAAAAATCCAAACAGAATAAGTAGCCATTGATCTCTGGAGCAACCTTCCAAGAATTGTAATTAGCTAGTATCGACTTTTTAATAAAGTCACTGGTCATGGCCACCCAGTTCATTGTTTTTGTATTCTAAATTAGGCTTTTTTTTTCTTTCCATTGTTCCAAAACATCATATTAATTAGTCACTGAATAAAGCCATGTGACACATTTGATGGGGAAACAATGAGGTTGTTTGGGGGAAAAAAGGGAATCATTTAACTTTAAAATTCCTAGAAACTAATACTTATATGTTGGTAATTCTTTCCCTGGCCATGAACATGGTAGCTTTTGTAATTAGGAGAATAATAATTAGACAATAGTAAGATAAATCTTATATGCTTGTAATTCAATTTATTCCTTCTTTGAGCATAGTTAAATATTATGGATTGAGTAAAAATAAGTACTGATGCAATATGCCAGTGAGCAAAATTAAAATAGAAGTGATTATTTTTAAATGATTAGGAAAAAAATTTAGGCATTGTCTATTGACTTGGTAATTGAAAGAATGGTGTGAAAAATAACAATATTAAAAGGTCAATTTTTACAAGAAATGGAGATATTAGCAAAATATAGAAATATTCATTTTAAGTTCATTTTCTTTTTTCTCTCAGTATGTCATTACTGTTTGCTTGTAGCTCTTCACAATCTTTCTAAATACAGCAAATTATAGTATACGCTTTTATTCCTAATATATTCCTAATGTAACTCCTAACTATAAAACAAAATATTTCATAACAAATATGTTAGCTTTCTGGGACTCATGTTTTTTAAAGATATCTCACAAAGGACAAAGTTGCAAATTATAAGAAAAGTATATTTTAAACAAAGCAAGTTGCTACTACTTAAATTTCTGGAGCAAATACAGTATTTAGAAACTAGAGTTTGTGGGTCTTTAAGTATCTACATAATGAATTTTGTGCAATAGTTCAGAAAACTATTAATGGTCTTTCTTTTTTTCTCATTGTAATCAAAAATCCTCAAATGTGAAGGGTATTTGGACCATTACTATTTAGTAGTTTATGAGTCTTATTCATAAATAAGCTGTGATCATTTGCATGTGATGCCTTTGAAGATTATGAGGGTGTTGGGGGCTGATAAGTGATGAAACGTACAGAAATAAAGAGGGCAATGGGAACACTAGGCTTTTCAGACAGAATTCTCCAGGGCCTTTCTGGAACCAACTCTTTCTTCCTGCTCACTCCCCACCAACTCCAGGTTATGAGTGATATGTACTCTGCTCCTCTGCAGTCTCTGCTTTCATTTTAGACATAATCCTTTATGTTCTTCCTGCACCTGCGAGTCCTATTTCCTATGTGAATCAATTTAAAATGTCTCAACTTCATGTATCACCTCCTGTCTCTGTGTTTCAAAGGACTTCTTTCTTCCACAGTGCTTACTGCTTTGCAATTCCACTTGAGTTTTGAATGAGTATCTTTAAGTCCTCTTGTTTATGATCAAACCATTTGTTCAAATTTCTTGTCTCCCTTTGTTTTTGATCTTTGTCACAAGCATCAATGTTCTTCCAAGAACTCAAATTGCATCATTTTTCATAGTTTCTCCCTATCATCTGGTTAATTCTCCTGCATCCTTATCTATTCTCCATCTATTCTTAGATCTCAAATGCAACAGCAGTTGTGTTCAGCATTTTAGTCAAAATGGTTATTTTTTTAAGAGAACATACTGTGTGTGTGTTCCTGTATGATGCCTAGGAGATAGTTTAGTAGAGTTGCCCTTGAGGCCTTCTATATCCTCTTTTGACATCCACAGATTGAATCAACCACAAGTGGAAATATTTTGGGAATAAAAAAACTGTATCTATACTGAAAATACTCCTTTTTGTCATTGTTTTCTCTAAACAATGCAGTATAATAACTACTTAATTGGACTTATGTACTAGGTATTATTAGCAATCGAGAGATAATTGAAAGTGTGGGAGGAAGTGTACAGGTACAGTGCAAATATTACACAATTTTTAATATGAGACTTGAGCATCCGTAGATTATGGTATCTATCGGGAATCCTAGCATCAATCTTCCAGAGATGACTATATAACTGTACATATTTTCTCATTTAATGCTATCAAAAACTTTTTTTAAAATGTTAAAATATTTCTTCCTATTATTATTAATGTTGTTGTTGCTGTTGTTGATACTGGGCTTGAAAACCCCCAGAAATATGCTCTGAGTTTGTATACAAACTATAAAGTATCAGAACTAGAATTTGATTACAATCATTTTGATTCTCAAACTGTCATGCTTTAGCCTCTCTTGAAACTCTTCTCATCCCCATCTCTCTCCACAAGGCACAGAAATTTTTTAACATACTTAAAGTCACCATGATTCTCCTAGATTATGTCCTTGACTCACATTCAGGATACTTGAAGACTAATGCTACTTTAGTATTCTGGTTTCATCGCCATTCGGTTTGACATCGGTCTGCACGCCGCGTTCTATTCCAGTCCCAGCAAGGGCTCTTTCTTGTACAATCAGTGCCATTGATTGACCTGTTCTCTCTGCTTGGAATATTTTCCTATTCCTTACATTCCTGGAATAATTCTACTTCTCCTTTAAGGCATATGAAAAATTATAAAGGGGGCAAAAATAAAATAGATGCAACATTCATAATATTGAATAGCTTTAATGTAGCAGCCACAGCAGAGCTCTCTATGCATAAACTTATGTCAGATATGTGGACTATAACCACTAGTGTAATCATTCACCAAAAGGGTCAGTGTTGTTTTGTTTAGGTTCATATATCTTTCAGCTACTCTTCTATTACTTCATTTTAAAAATTAAAGTAGACTTTATTTTTAGAGCAGTTTTAGGTTTAGAGTATAATCAAACAGGAGATAGAGTTGCCATATCCTCCTTGTCTTTCCAAATGTGTAGTTTCTCTATTATTAGTTTTTTACATTAATAAATCTGTTATAATTTATGTGCTAGTATTGATACATTACCATTAATAAAAAGACACAAATTACAACAGGATTCACTGTGTTTTTCATTTCTAAGAGATTTGCAAAAAACACAGTGTTGTGTATTCACTGTCACAATTCAAGTAATTTCATTGTCCAAAAAATCCTCCTATCCCTCCCTCCTCTCAAACCCTAGGCACCATTTTCAATTAATTTTAGTGTATTAGGGCATTTTTATAGTCAATTATATATTTCTGTCTTCTATTTATGTTGTCCTCTGAATTTTTTATCTCTTCTCAGAAGAAATCATTTTACTCATTCAAAATTCCCTATAATGTTCTTCCCTATGGTATCAGTAATACTAATATCTATCTACATCAGCACCTTCTTATATACACACATTTGGTAAATAAAACATTAATATATCCTTTTTTTTAAAACTTGAGGCTTGCAGATAAAGCTAAAGTTTTGTTTTTTGTTGTTGTGGTTTTTAATAATCTCTTTACTTACAGCATTTTACCAGTGGGAACCACTGTTCTCATTTCATTTCCATATTTCCAGGCCTTTGCCCTGAGCATTTCTATACATGTTAAATGCCCATAAATATATAACAGTCATATAGTTATACTTGTTTAGCAACTTGCTTTATTCATTGAAACTCTGAGTATTGGGGTTGCTTTTTTATCTACCTTCTGCTGTTATGGTATTTTGTATTATGAATAATTCATATTATTTTAGCCATTTTTCTCTTGATGAACATTTGTTTCCTCTGAATTTTTATCTTTAAGAACAAAGCTACAATAAATTTTCTTTTCACCCAATTTTGTACAGATGTGCATGAGTTTCCCTTTTTGAAAATATCTGATCCTCTGTCAATATATTAACTCTGAGAAAGCAGCATCATTATCTTTCATACTCTTCAACATTGAATCCGGTAGCTTCTATATAATCCATGCACAATGGTATTTGAATAAATGATACACACATGCACTTGTCAATGAATCAATATATTAGTGGAATATTTCATCTTGGTTTGCCATGTTCTTTGAGATCATTTAAGATCTTTGTAAACACTTTGTAATGTTTGGATATTAAAAACTTTATTCTACCTCTAGAAAAAAGTTAATTACAAGCCACTTTTAGCTGCTTGCCATTATAATGACCATTTTATTTTGCCATTTTAAATTTGTAATGTATCCTAATGCTAACCATTCCTCACTAGTGAGAAATTCTGCCATACAATAATTATATGTAACAAATTCTGATCTCATTTTTAAACTATTGCTAGATTCTGTATTGATAGAGAAAAATTGATAAATATCTTCAGTGTAATGTAATCTACTAAATGATATAATTGAGATTTAATTATTAGCTAAGATCTTCCACTGCTTTGTTCATCTAGTGAACTCTGTATCTTTGTTTTTGAGAATTAGGAGTTAAGAATCAATTTGACTATCATGATAAGTAATACAATAAAATTGTATTGAAACTACAAAAATATTTAATTCTGGCTAGTTTAGCTAGATAGTCATGAAAAGTTCATTGTTCATCATAGTGTCTCTTCCTGTATCTCCATTGAGAAAATTTGCCTAGGAAAATAATTGGCATTTTGCATAAAATCAAATAAATGTGAGTCAAAATGCTGAAGTATAAAGTAAATCCAGCCTGGATTTCTGAACTACTTGTCTTACAGTGCAAAAAGGTTAAAGAGTGAAAAAAGATTACCACAATTTTTTTCATTTTTTTTTTCTTAAAGATAGTAAAATCCAACAAAACAAAATAAACCCAATCAAAGCACAGCAGTGAAATTGGTACAGAACATCAAAGCAGATTAATAGGAAAACAACAATGGCTACTATCGTACATCTTATCTTCAAAGTAGTTGTCCATTCCATCAGATATAGCAAAATCAGACAAAAACAAAACAGAATAAAACCAATCAAAACAGAATATTGAATAAAGCAAAAAAATTAATAAGAACAAAATAAAACAGTGAGAACAATATTAGACTTCAAAAATAAGACAGAAAAAACTCCCCCATATTTGCCACATTGCATACTGTTATCCTCCCTATAGATGCTCAGACTGCTGGCCCCAGGCCTGTAAATTCAACCAAAGAATACAATCCTTCAGTGGCTTTTTGTAGCTCAGTTGCTATCAGCTCAGGCTGACCTCCCAACCAGCTGGTGGTTTACAGGGTGAGGGGATTTGGTGATTCTCAGCCTGCGTGCTGGTAGGGCTCACAGGAGGGGCTGACTTTTCTCTTCCTGGGCCCCACATGGTCTGCAGGGCTTACCAGAAAGGCTGGGTAGTTGGCTTGTTGATCGGCTCCTCGCAGTCCCAGCATGGCCGATTCTAGGGACTTCACTTATTCTTTAGCTTCTTTTAGAAACTTTCCTGAAGAATATATTATTTTTGCTTTCTTCGCTTGCTTTGCTTTATCATTTGACATGACCACTACTTCTTACTAATTCAATGAAGTAATATATGAAAAAATGACTTGCAAATTGCCATCAGTGTAGTTTTTTTTTTAAGAATATGTACTTCTACTTTCAAATTACTCTTCATGTACTTCATGTGCTTTATTTGTTCCATGAGCTCCTCATTAAATTATATAGAAGTTGAATGGGTCCAGTGTGATACAGATTGCTTGCATTAGTGGAGCAACAAAGTCCCTAGCCTGGTGGAGAATATTAGTGACAAAGTTCATATTCAAGTTATGGTGGTGGTGATGATAAAAGAGAAGGTGGTGAAAATAAGGAACAAGAGGAGGAGGAGGAAGAGAAAACAAGTGAGTTGCAAGATCTAATTATAACAGGTTTGGAAGTGCTCAATCACATGTAAAGATTTATTCCAAGCAGTTTATACTATGGTATAATAATGTAATTAACATGTTTCAAAGCTATAACTATTAAAAAAAACTGTAGAGTGAGACAATAAATTGGGTGAAGGGGTCTTTCTTGTGGTCCTTGCTTTGTCCTACTTAGTGAGAAATGCTGGGAAATAACTCCAACTTTTTTACCTGGTTCTTAACCTGTAAAATGCTAGTTGGAGTTGATCATTTGTTTAAGACAATATTAACAGATATTACAGAAGTAAAAGATTTCATGCTCTAATGTGTTATAAAATGTTTCTTTTTTTTCCTTTAGTCTCTTCTTGGAGAACCATGTTGCCTGTGAGCATTTTAAATGTACACAAAAACCAGTTGTGGTGGTGCATGCCTGGTAGTCCTAGCTCTCAGACTGCAAGGATCACTTCAGATCACAAGTTCAAGACTAGCTTGAGCAACATAAAACAATCTGTCTCAAAATTTTAAAAAAATACTTTAAGTGTCTGAATATTTCTGCATCTCTCAAATGTGTTTCAGTCATTTCTAAGTATATTCCACCAGGTCATTTGACTTGGAATTCTTTTCATCTTAGCAATGCCCATACATCTTGCTGAACTGATATTTTAGAAAATAGAACTTAGATGTTCAGGAATAGGAAAGTCTCTGCAAGCAGTGAAATTTTTAAGAGTCTACATTTTCTCTTCTATTTCTTATTGGAACTTATTTTTATCCTGATTAAAATGCATAGTGAGAAATACATTCATACATGTCACTAATGTGGAAATATGACACTGAATTAGTTTGTATGCATTTAAACTATTTGTTTCCCTATAGGCATTGTAGATTGTATCTTGATTGCTGATAACAACGTTCCCATACAGCTGTATTACATTGACTGAAATGTCTTGCAGCAGGTCTTTCAAGATTGGTATTACTGAAATTATTTACTTGATGATTCTTTGTTTGGGAGGTGCTGTCTTAGTCCTTTCCCCATCTCTGGGACAAAATACCCACAATATGAGGGAGCAGAGATATCTTTTGGCTCATATTTTAGTCAATAGTTGGCTGGCACCCAGGCAAAAGGCATGGTAGAAAAACCCTGTGGAGGTAAATTATTCATGGTGTTCAGAAAGCAGAGAGCAAAAAGAGGGAGATACACTCTTGCAGGCTACACCCTCAGTGGCCGGCCTCTTTTGACCAGGACAAGAGCCCATCTAACAGCAAGTCATCTACATGCTTTCATAAACCAATCACCTTCCCAAAGCCTCAGATATAAGCATATTAAGCTATTAGAGGACATCTACATATAAATTATAACAGGGGCTTTCTGGTGTAAGTAAGAGTGTAGCAGTATTCCTGGCTTCCATTCACTTCATGGGTAGCACCACTCAGTGGTGGCAATCAAAATTTTTTCAGATTGCCAAATGTACTGTGGGAATCAAAATCACATGCAGCTAAGAACTGCTATGTGGGAGTCACTATTATAAAGCAATAGCCAGCTGAAGATGAAATATCTTACTTTAGAAATGAATCTAGCATGGTGAATGAATTCTCCAGCTGGCAATCTAATGTGGAAATTTTTGCTTTATGGTGGAATTAATGACTGTTTTTGCCACCAGTATATTCTTTCCTGGAGTTGTGCTTCTGTTTGTGGGTTGAGTTCTAGTACTGACATCCCTGCCAATTGGATTTAATAGGAAGTGAAAAGCAGCTGAAATATTTCAAAGCATTGGGTAGATTGGGCAGAAGGTATGTGGACGAATCCTATTAACAAATAACAAGATTTGTCCACACACAGTGCCTCCTACACTGCGCCTTGGAAATCTACACCAGGCTGTTCCCATCCCCATTATGCATGAATCACAGAAATTATAATACATTGAGCAAAATGTTCTCACACATATGGAGGTTCAACCTACATTCTGATGATGACTAGATGTTGTGGATTATTTGTCAAAGAGGATATCTGATGAAGTAAAGCTGTAACCAGGCTTAGTTTCAAAGTAGCAGAAGATACTGAATACATCTGCTTTCAATTTGAAATCTTAACCTTAAAATAATAATAAATAAACTCATTAATGGCAGGTCATTCAGGAGAAATAATTTTAAATAATAAAATCTCTGCATCAGCCAGATGCCACTGAGAGGTTTGAATAGAATGACTTTCAAGTTCCTTTCCAAACCTCAGTGACTATAAATTTCCCATCTGGATACCTAGGAAACCAAATTGTTTTGCATGATTAGTAGCCTGTTCCCTTCCATTCTTGAAAGGTGCTGTGCTTCGAGTTATGTTTAAATTGTTGCTTTCCCAGTGTGAAGCTACCACCTTTTCTTGAGTGCTTTTTTATTGCTGTATTCACAGTTGGTCTGTTGAAAAGCTCAATATCATAACCACATCTACTAAAAAATACATGAAGTGGTGGGGTGACTTCTAGAGCTAGCATGGTTGAATTTTCTGAGCATCTGAGTTCTGAATACTGGGGAATGACATTTCCATAAACTTGGTCTTTACAGCCTGGCATGAGGAATCAGCAAATCTGGAGCTGGGAAATGTGCCTATGTGCTGAGTGACAGTCAATGTCTGATTAAAGAGATTATCTAATTAAAGGGTCATTTACTACAGGATACTCAAAAGCTCCTGACCGAATCATACATAGCATATACATCTGTAAGTCTGCATGTATTCTGTCTTCCTTTCTTCTTCCCTCCGTTTTATTCCCTTCTCTCTCTCTCTCTCCATTTTGTCTGAATTTAATTCATTCCATCATCCAAGAGGCAACGCTGTTCAGTGTTTTTTGTCTTTGATTAGCGTAGGGACAATAAAGTCAGACAGCTTGAATTAATACTGCAGGTCCCCTTAGGAAAGCATAAGCGATTTACTTAACTTTCTGTTTAAAGTATGGGAATAATTGTATTTAGTTCGCCTTTGCAGAAATTATAAATTTAATATTCATAAATTTGAATAATAGCCCCTGCCGTGTAGTAGGTTCTGTACTGCTTTATTAACTTCTGTTAATCCATCCTTTCTTTTTAAAAACGTTTTTGTATTTTAAAGAGAATTAAAAAGATAAAAGTGATACAAAATTTCAAAACAAGATGATAGAAAATTAACAAGTTTATTATATTGCATATTTTGCAATATAATAAATAGTTGTTCAGCTTACCAGATGTAGGTATGCAAAATTAATCAAACAATATAGGCACTAAATGTTCTTTTCAATGAACTGATAGAATTAGTAGTACAATTATCTTAGCTATCTTGTATATATTTCTGTATTTTTTTCTTTCCCTTCTTGCTTTTCTCCTTTCCCCCATCTCAGTTTTTCTTTCCTTTTGAGCAGTTTCTTCCCCTTTAACAATATCTCTTGTACCTTTTGGATCTTATTTACTCTTTCAGTTTCTTACACAAGGGGGACAATATGATGGTTATACGTGCAAGTCTGATTTATTTCATTTGTGAGAATGATCTCTAGCTGCATTCATTTACCTATAAAAACCTCAAGTTTATTTTTCTTTATAGCTGAGTAGTACTCCATTGTATAAAGATACCACATATTTTATCCATTCCTCTGTTGATGGGCATTTGGGTTGTTTCCAAGATTTAGCTATTACAAATTGTGTCGCTATGAACATGGGAACACATGCTTTGTTGTGGTATGATGCTTTGAAGTCTTCTGGAAAAATATCCAGAAGGAGAATAGCTTGATTGAATGGGACCTCTAATCCCTAGTTTTGTGAGGAATCTCCACAGCAATTTCTCCAGTGGTTGCATCAGCCTACATTCCCACCAACAATGGAGAAGGGTTCATTTATCGCCACAGTCTCACCAGCATTTGTTATTGGATGATTTTTTGATGATAGACTTTATTTCTGGTGTGAGATGGAATTTCAGTGTTGTTTTAATTTGCATTTCTCAAATGACCAATGATGTTGACCATTTTTTCACATGTTTGTTTGCCATTTGTATTTCTTCATCTGAGAAGTGTGTGTTGATCTCAGATGCTCATTTTTGAATTGGGTCTTTGAATTTTGAGGGCTGGTTTTTTAAAGTCTATATATTGTAGAAAAAAGTCCTTTGCCTGGGGGACCATTGGCTAAAATTTTTTCCTACTTCATGGGTTTTCTTTTCACTCTTGTGATTTCTTTTGATGTGCAAAAACTTTTCAATAAGATGAGATCCCAGTTGATGATACTTTGAAGTATTTCCCATGCAGCTTTGTTTTTCTTCATGAACTCTCTGCCCACCCATATGTCTTCAAGATTTCTCCCTACTTTGTCTTCCAGTAGATTTTGTGTTTCTGTTTTAATATTTAGATCTTTGATCCATTTTGACTTTAGTTTAGTGCATGATGATATACATGGGTCTAGTTTTAGTCTTCAGTATGTAGAAAGTCAGTGTTTCCAGCACCGTTTATTAAAGTGGCTATGTTTTTTCCAGTGAACATGTTTGGTTCCTTTGTCAAAGATAAGGTTGCTGGATGTCTTTGCAGTTGTGTCTGCATCTTCTTTTCCATTCCATAGATCCTCAGGTGTATTTTTTTTTTGCCAGTACCATGCTGATTTTATTGCAGTAGTTTTGTAGTATAATTTCAAGTCAGGGATTGTGATGCCTCCTGCCTTGCCTTTGTTGCCTAGGATTGCCTTCGCTATTGTAGGTCACTTTTATTGTAGGTCCAGAGGAATTTTAAGAATGTTTTCTTTAGATCTGTGAAGTATGCTAATGGCATTTGGATTGAAATTTCATTAAAATTGTATATCAATTTTGGGAGTATGGCCATTTTCACAATGTTAGTTCTTCCTATCCATGAGCAAGGAATATCTTTCTATTTTCTGAGTACTATAATTTTCAATGTACAAATCTTTTACTTCTTTTGTTAGATTGATTCCTAAGTATTTCATTTTTTTTGGATACTACTATTTCTCTCTCAATGAGTTTTTTATTTGTGTACAGGAATACAATTGATTTTTGAGTGTTTACTTTGTATTCAGCTACTGAA
>RJWT010015563.1:0-20354 GCA_004365215.1 Cuniculus paca | reverse complement strand
CACTTGTCATACCACATCCCTTTGTTTAACTAGCTTGCTTCTAATTCCCTGCTTTCTCCTGTGTGCTCGGGGTTGGAACAGCTGTTCACCTCCAGCACGTAATACCCTCATGGCATTTTGCAGGTGATCCATGCCCTTGGGGCACTTCTGTTCAGGTACTTGTGCTTTTGGTTCCACATGTGTGCACTATCACTAGCTCAGTGGCTCCCAACACTTTCCTAAGCTCCTCCATTTTTTAAATCTGTGTCTACTCTTGATTCACTGAATAATTTCTTCATTTTTATTGTTATCTCTTTTTTTACATGAGAGATTAATTTTGTCTGATTATAGTCTCATTCATCTGTTTTGCTTGTTGTTGCTATTCTACTGTACCATTTCAGAAAATTCAGGTGGGTAGCTTCTGATTTCTTCTATTCCATTGTCTATTGGACATGTCCTGGGTGGCTTGGAGGTCTAGGGTTGTATTTTGATTCTGTGTCTTGTCATGTTTTGTATTTTTAATTTTAATTTGTTTTCCATTAGTGCTTATAATTGTTTGTGGTAGGTATCTGTATCACTAAGATCAAGCCTTCCCTAAGAGAAGTCTGCTCAGAGAAGTCTTCAAAGTGTAGTTGCTCTTCACTTTTGTGTCTGTCCCAAGATCTTACATTCTCAATTTATTAGGGATGAGACATATTTATTTGGCTCAGCATCCAATTCTTTGTTACTGGAGTATGGTGATGATTATCACCCAATAATCATATTGTTTTCCTCTAAGGGAGGACGGCCCATCACAACAGGTATGACACCCTGTCTAAAGTAGTACAATGAGCAATAACAATAGCATCAAGCATAGTCTTGAAACTGACAAACTGTGGTAACTATTAAGTTGGTAGCTTTAACCATAGGAGTAGTTATATAACAAAATCAAATATAATCTAGGAACCTGTATGCTGTGAATTTCCTTTCAGTGGAGTGATTTTACCCTGTGTTTGGTGGGGAGTGATTTAAGATGGATAGGGGAAAAGATAGATAATTGAAGATAAATATAGTAGAAGCAAGACTGAAGGACAAAGGATGATCACCCAAGCTTTGGCATACTAGAGAAGAGGACAGGAGAGAAAGCATGAAAGAGAAATAAATAAATATTGAAGCAAACCAGAAAGACTGGAGATAATGTTCACTCACAGGGAAATAACATATCAAGAAATACAGTTTAGGAAAGAGAGAAAAAGATAAACAAAACAAAGAATAAAAGTAAAAACATAAACAACCACATTTTTATTTATTTTTTATTTTAAAGATAATAAAACAAAACAAAACAAAAAACAGAACAGAGTTAAACACAACAAAGCATGTCAGAACAGAACACTGCAAGCAATACAGGTCTTCAAAACAACAACAGGAAATCAATAATGACTCCCCTAGTGTCTCTTGTTTTCTTCAAAATGGAACAAGCACTCTTTTAAAAAAGATAGAAAACAAAACGAACAAACAACAGCAACTATGAAATTCTTCTGCTGCCCTCTTGTATGTTAGGATCCAAATTGTAGCACAGATCTGTGCTGCATAACCCAGCCAAGTCTACAATAGGATTAGTGCTGCATTTAGGTCTGATCTTGACCTTTGGAAGTGTGGAATGGGGCCAGAGTCTTCGGCCAGCCTGAGCCTCTACCCCATGTGTCTCCATTTTGCTCTCTCAGTCTCTGTGGTGCCTGCAGACAGAGACAGCCAAAGGCTGGTCTATGTGCAGTTGGCCCCTCCCAGCCCTTGCACAACTTTCTCTGCTCCACTCCACTGCCTCTCTCTCCTCTCAAGGTCCTGAGACAGGGCAGAGGGAGATGCTGACCTCCCACTCATTACCCCACCTCAGTCCAGTGCTGCTTATATACTGAGACCCTCTTTCAAACTGCTGGAAATAGGGCTGGAGGGGTGGTGCTGTTCCACTCATTACCTTCACTGCTGCTGCAATCCCTAATATTACTGTTTCTAGAGATTCCAATTAGCCACTATGGCATGGGACAAATAAATAAATACATACAAATAAATGTCATGGTTTGTTTAAATGCTCCCCCAGTGCCTCATACAGTAATGGGAGGTAGGCCTTTCTAGAGCAGCTGAGTCTAGCATTTGTGATTGGATCATTATCTAGCACTGGGATTGGTGGCATGATTGCTGCACCTGCCCAGGGGGTGGGTAACATACAATATAAGGGTGGAAAGGAGACATCCTTTACCTCTTTTGCCCTTTTGCTCTTGTTGCTTGCAGCTGCCATGAAACATTGGCCCTTAGCCATGCCACCCTGCCTTGGAGCCAGTTGAGTATGGACTGAAACCTTCATAAACTGTAAGTTAAATAAACTTTTCCTTCCCTAATTTTGGACATTTGATATTTTGTCTCAGCACTAAGAGAAAAGTAACCAAGTCAATAAATATATAAATAAAAAATAAATAAAAAAATTAAAACTAGTGGTTCACTGGAGAGGAAACACCTTCCTGGTCACTTGCCTCTGTATGTGCTGGTGAAATTTGTTGTCAGACTGCAATATCCTTTGTTTGGAGGAAGACAAAAGAGATGTGGAGCCTTATATCCCAAATTTATCCTGTGTGGCTTGAGTTTGGCAAACTATTGCAGTGCATCAGTTTTTTTGAAACATCCCAGAATGGCAGTTCCTACTCTACACACAGGCTGTTTCCACAGGAAGACCTGTGCACTGCTTCACCAATTTATAGTCTTATGCTTATGCGTTTTTTTTTATCTTAAAGTCTCTTACTTCATATTGATTTTGACATCAGTATGTGTACCCCTCCCTTTCTTCCAGTCACCCGAGTTTTTAGATGATTTTCTCTGAGTACCTCCAGTGTGGCTCCTCTACTATTCAACCATGTTGAACCTTTCAATCACCTTGTTTCTTCCACAGAGGGTTGGACATAGAAAAATCTACTGATGTAAACATTAAAATACCCTTGAAACATCATTATTTATTAAGAGTTCTCTGAGGGAAAAATACAGCAAATGAACACACAGTTTTGAGTTTCTTAACAGCAACAAATTGTGAAATGTGATGCACTATAGACTATGTTATATCAAGAAGCATTTATTTAAAAAACATGAACTATTTCCTGCCCACAATATATCATGGACCAAGGAGTTGTGTTGAAGGAGACTATGAGAGAATATAAATAAAATCTAGTGAATGAATGTGGAACATGGAGGGAAAGAAAGTATCATGAGAATATGTCTTGGTTACTTTTTCTTCATTGCTGAGACAAACACCTGACACCAAAATGAAGCAAAGAAAGGTTTATTTAGCTCACAGTTTCTGGAGATTTCAGTCCATAATCAGCTGGCTCCAAGGCTGGGTGGTATGGCACTGGGGGAGCACTTCAAGGCAGCAGCCAGAGCAAAAGAGGCAAACGCAAGCCTCTTCTCCTCCCTTACATTGTACACAGGCCACCCCCCACCACCTTCAGGGTGGGTGTAACACCAAATGTCCTTGCCCTCCTTTGCACAGGATGAGGATATTTACAAAGTAAGAACCCTGGCTCCCTGCTGAGTCTCTCAGTTAAACATCTAAACTTCTCAAGTTGACACAATGTATTAATCATAAGAATCCACCCCTTGTCAACTTGGCAACCAGACATATTTCTTTAAACCAGCCTCCAGATACCAATACATGCTAATTCTTACCATTTTGCAACTCGAACATTGTAACACAGCTTAACAATCCTTAAGAACCAGCAGTAAGTCAATCAACATTACATTACATTAGAAACATAACATTTTGTCCTTGCATACCCAAAGACTCATGTACATCCCTTTATGCAAAAGGCATTTAGTACATACATTTGCAAGAGTTGCCAAAGTCCTAGCAGTTTCAGCATTGAAACAGATTCAGCATTGCTGAAAAGTCCCAGGAGTCCCAAGTCTCTGAAATGTAAGGCAAACCCTTAGCTGCAAGTTCCTGTACAAGTGAAAACAAAGTTAAACACTTCCAACATGCAGAGGCATAAGATAGACACTGCCATTCCAAAAGTTACAAACAGGAGAGTACAGAACATTGAGACCAAAACAAGTCCAAAATCAAGCAGGGTAAATATGAAATCCTATAGTTGCTTGTCCAGCATCTGAAGCAATTTGTGGCAAATTGTGAGCTCCAAAGGGCTTGTATGGTTCCACCCATATGGCACTTCCAGTGGTCACAGATCTTGTGGCATCTCTCTTGTGCTGGCTGGGCTCCCCTACTGCAGGTTTCCTGAGATGATACACATTTCTGGCTTTTCCAAACTTCTGTGGTCTCCACTGCACGTTAGGCTTCACACACTGCCCTCTCAGGGGCACATTGCCTGGCCTCCCAGGCCTTCTGAAATTGGGGCGGAAGCCTTCTTAACCTCAGAGTTTGTGCATTCTGCATACACCTAAAACCAGCACCACTTGGATGATGCTGAGGTCTGCTGCCAGCTGGAGCAGAAGCCAGGCTTTCCTCTTTCTTGGCTGTAGGAGTCATGTGCCTGGATCGCTGGGCACTCTGAACCTGATTCTGAGGAACAGATTCTCTATGCTACCGCCATTCTGGAACCTCTTGGGGTCTCTGGTGCCATTCTGGAACGTGGTGCTCTGAGGCCTTCTCCTCAAAGCAAAGTCTTTAACCTTTGCAGTTTGGAAGCTGCAAAGGTTCGAGACTTACTGCTTTTTGCACTGCCTTCAGGTCATCTTTTCTATTTCTCTCTTCTTTAGCAATCGAGCTCTCAACTTTATCTTTACAATCCATAGCTTTATTGGGGCATCCTTTCTGGCCAAACTCACATTTCAAATCACCCTGCTGGGCTCTGTGTTCTTGATTTGTGATATAAATCTGGCTAAAAACCCCCAACAGTAGCCATGCCACGGCCTCAGCATTTGACTGCCTTGATATTTCTTCTGCCAGATTAGTTAGTCCATCATCCTTAACCTTAGGTTCAGGCAAAGTCTCTGGACATGAGCAAAATGCAGACAAACTTTCTGCCAAGCCATAACATACATCAACTGGAGTCCAACACCCAATGCAGTCCTTCTTCCCAGCAGAAATCTCTTGAGCCTGGTCTTTACCGGCAGGCTCTCTATCGGCCTCCTGGTCTCCTGAGCTCTGACCAGAATCTCCCCTACAGAACAGCCTAAGCTGTTCCAGGTCTATGCATTCAGGCAACAGCTCTGAACCTTTCCAAACTCTTCCCACAAGCCATTTCCAAAGGCTCTTGAAACACATGGTTGGGTAGAGTCACAGCAACGGCCCCACTCCCGGTACCCAATTCTGTCTTGGTTACTTTTTCTTCGTTGCTGAGACAAACACCTGACACCAAAATGAAGCAAAGAAAGGTTTATTTAGCTCACAGTTTCTGGAGATTTCAGTCCATAATCAGCTGGCTCCAAGGCTGGGTGGTATGGCACTGGGGGAGCACTTCAAGGCAGCAGCCAGAGCAAAAGAGGCAAATGCAAGCCTCTTCTCCTCCCTTACATTGTACACAGGCCACCCCACCACCACCTTCAGGGTGGGTGTAACACTCACAAAATGTCCTTGCCCTCCTTTGCACAGGATGAAGATATTTACAAAGTAAGAACCCTGGCTCCCTGCTGAGTCTCTCAGTTAAACATCTAAACTTAAGTTGACACAATGTATTAACCATAAGAGAATACCATAGATAAGATTATCTATTTAAATTCAACTCATACCTACTCAAAAAAGGACTTTTCTGTCAATATACCAAATGCATAGCTAAGTTTGATAACCACCAGTATAAAAATGCATCACTGCTTTCCTGGGAAGGGAGACAACTATATTGTGATTTAGTATTTGTCTCTAGCTCAATTTTTCAAGTGTTTTTCAAACCTAGCTCATTTTTTCAAGTATTTTACCTGCCTTTCATGGTTTGAATCTGACCACCACTACTTCCTCCTTTGATGACTATAGCTAGCTTGCCTAATGTGTCCAAATTCTATTGTTTAAATTACGAATTACTAATAACAGTAAAATACCTTGAGTAACAGGGACCAAGCCAAGATCCTCAACTGCCTGTATAAAGGGTACAGTGAAGAATAATATAAGAAACAGAGACAAATTTAGTAATGCATGATAGGGAGCTGGGAGGTCAATGCCTCAGGACAGGCAAAGACCCAGATACTCCAAACCAACCACTATTTACTGGGTGCATGCAATGCAATAGGTGTATAGAATGATAGGAGGGGTTAGCAAAAGATTCAGAGGTCCATGACACTGCAGAAAATGAATAATCCTGGGATGACTAAAGAGGGTGGAGAAGATTTTATGGTAAGAGGAATCATGCTCTGGAGTTGTCTTAGTTACTTTTTTCTCATTGCTGAGACAAACACCTGACACCCAAAATTAGGGAACAAAAGGTTTATTTAGCTTACAGTTTTTGTTGGTTTCAGTCCATAATCAGCTGGCTCCAAGGCAGAGTGGCATGGCACTGGGGCAACACCTCAAGGCAGCAGCCAGAGCAAAAGAGGCAAAATGCAAGCCTCTTCTCCATCCCTTATATTGTACACAGAACACCACCCCCCACCTTCAGGGTGGGTATAACACTCACAAAATGTCCTTGCCCTCCTTTGCACAGGATGAGGATATTTACAAAGAACCCTGAGTCTCTCAGTTGAATTTCTAAACTGCTCAAGTTGACACAATGTATCAACCATAACAGAAATATTCTTCCTCATCTTAGTAGTCTTAGTTTAGTCTTGGTTGGAGAGGATGGCTCATCCCAAGAGTTAATGAGAAGTCTCAAAAGGGTGATACCATAACTCCAAACCTCCATTTATCCCTTACGGAAGTATGCAAAATTAGCCATTGTGAATTCACGGTCTCCAATAAGTGAGTACAGTAAATGTTACATCATCATCATTATCATCATAGTCACAATAATTCTCACCATCATCAAACAGAGCTGGAGTAGCATTAAAAAAATGAACAACTTGACTGCAGTTTGGTGGAAATATAGTAAAATCCATTTGTTTCTTAAACATAAGGCCATCATATTCCTGTCAGAGTCCCAAACATGTGCAAAAGTTTTTGTCTTCCAAAAGTTTTGTCTGCCTTGGAACTACACATGACCTAAAGTCAAACTTGATTTCTTAGGTATTTCAACTTTGTGGTCTATCTACAAACAAAACTAGCTCAATTTTTCAAATATTTTCAGAAGTTATGTGATAGTTCCCTGCATTTTCCCTCACTGTTTTCCATCTCCTCTTTGGCTACTTTCTCATGGTCTGATAACCACACACACACTCACACACACATCCACAGATCTCAGTTTTCTAGGAAGATTCAAACAGCTTGAAAATTAACTCAACAGATTTGTAAGCATGGAAATTCAGTGTTTCAGAGGGAAAATATAGACTTTAGTACCCTTTTCAGGAGACATTAGCCCTTCTGTCTCAAACTTCAGTCCTATTTAATGAAATTCAAAATAGTTATATGTCAGCAGGATTCCTCTAAGAATCTATATGCTTATTTGCGTGTGTGTGTGTGTGTGTTTGTGTGTGTGTATGTCTGTATGTCTGTATGTTTATAAGCATGCTGCTAGGCCATAATTACCAATTACCCGATGAATTTACAAAAGTGTGCTCTACAGCAACCATTGATATCCTCAGCCTGTATTCCACTCCTTGAATTCTGTATTCATAGGTGAAAAAAATCTACATTTACCATAAATACTAGCATATCTATTTGTCTCCTTTTTCCTCTCCATTACTTAGTGTTCAGCTAAAATCGTGTTTTCAAAGTTTAGAAGTAAAAAACAGTACCACCATCTACATTTTTAGGATGCAAAAACTGAGGCTCAGGGACAACCTGATTTTGTTCACACTATCCAGTATAACTGACCATGAAACTGTCCCTGGGTGCTAATGTGGGATGCAATTAGATCTGAGGATCCACAGAGCTATGTCCTAGCCTCTGCTTTGGTATAAACTACCCATGAGAACTTGGGACCATGTTTCTGCTTTCTGGGTCTTAGATCCTTCCTCTTTAATAAAGGAGAAGGTAACACTGAGTGGCAGTTAGGCCTCTAAGGCACACCCAGCTAAAAACTTGAAAAATACACTTTTTCAAAAATCCAGAATATTTTGCCACTTTACTTTTTATATAGTCTCTGACTTAGCATTTTGACCTCAATTCTAGTTTTCATAAATGCATCTTCATTTTAAAAAATTAACATTTTCCTCTTTTAATTCATTTAATTCATGGCTTGGAGAAACATTTCAGTTAGTCTTAAAATAGTGTACAAATAAACATTTAACATTGTCCAATACGCCACTGTCCAAAAACGTCCACACAATTACTTGAACATATTTTTAAAGCAAAAAAAAATATTTTAAAGAGGGAATTCAAGTAAAAATGACTAGGTATTCAGCCAAGTTTAAAAGATAAACCCTGTGGTTGTTGTTGTTGTTTCTTTTTTCCTGAGTGATCCGACACAGGAGGCCTGCAGATACCATATTTCAAATCATAGGAAATTACAGCTTAGCAAGTGCTTTCCCCCTGTGGGCTCAAATAAAATTTCCTAAAGTCTCTAGATGGGCCACAGACAGAGAAGGAATTGTAAATGCTCTGAAAAGCAAATCTTCCTGTAACACTGGAAGGACATCCACAATCCTTGCCTCCTGCCCAAACACCCATGCAAGGTTTTATAACTGAGATTGTGGCCATTAAAGTTGTAGGATATGTCCAGGAAGCTGGAAACTTAGCCTGCTGGACACTAAGCAGAGCGCCCACCCTGAGAGTTCCCACTGACTTTCTCTTGCAACTCAGCCAGTCCATTTTGGACTTCTCCTTTCCACAGCTGATGGAAATAAACCACTTTATTTTCTAAATGTTGTCACTTGAATCATTTTATTATATTACTTATCTGTTGTGCTTAATATCTACTTAATATTTTAACTACTTTTTTTCTTTTTGCTTTTTTCTAAACTAAATGTCTAAGTAGTAGCTTTCTTATTTTTAAAAACTTTTCAATATTTGTTGTGCAATTCTTTTTAAAGATGATTTGCCAGAAATATCTCCCTATTCAAATCAAAGACTATGATGATATTTTATATTTCATAGAGTTTAAAATCTTTTTTATTTCTTTCAAATATAATTTAGAATCTATCCACATTCAGCATTTTTTGCCAATTATACTACAGAATACTTTTGAGTATGAAAGAAAATTCTCAAGGATAGATAGACACAACATGTATAGAATATTTGAGACTAAAGAAATATAACTGATACACTCTTCAGTCTCCAGCATTGATTTCTATTTATGATTACAAACTCTTCAAAGCACAAAGATTGGATGTAAACATGTTATTTTGGAAGCACATGATTGAAGAAAACATTACCTACATCACTTACTTCATAAAATTTGTTTACCAGAATTGGAGTTGCATGTTCATTTAAAAGGACTTTGAAGTGAGACGGAAAAAGATTATTTAAGTGTTTCTTTTTCTTTTTATTCTATAATGCTTTACTTCTGAGATTTGCCAGACTTCAGTTAAATAGATGCCTACTTGACAACCACGAATCCTAGTAATATGAATGAAGTGGTAAAGTTGAGTTTACCTAAACTTCACTGTAAGTATCATGGAGATCTGTGCAGGACCACTTTTATCAAGCACAGCTAGCTGACTTTGAAATTCCTCCTGAGGAACAATGATCAGCGAACCCTTCTTACATTCATCTAATTTCCAAGCCTTGATGTGACATATGAAATAAGAAGAAAGGACAACAAAAATCAATGTGTCTAAGTAGTCTTGCTTAGAACACACCGGCCAGTGACTTAACTCAGAAATTGGGTGGGATATTAGATCTGATATCTTTTTTGTTGTGTTGCTTTTTTTTTTCCTTCAGAATTATTTTTAGTGCCTGCAGAGAGAAAAAGTCAGAAAAGCTTCTTTTTAGTTTGCACTGAGGGAGACAATGCCTTACTAAAATGAATTCAAACTTGTAAACACATAAAATGCTCATCATTGCCCATTCTCACACTGGGCTTCTCTTCCCTTCTATATTCACGTGCTTCTGATAAAAGTGAGTATTACTACATCTCTGGATAACCAAATGCTTTAAAAAACATTAACTGAAAATAAATCGCTAGAGAATTAGCTTACATATTTTAAGAATGTATAATATACTAGAAATCTTTTCTCTCTAGCACTAGTAGTTTTGCTATTGAAATTTGTAGATAGGAGAAATTAATATTCAACTGAATTTTAACACATTTTCTTCTATCCAGTTCTCTATAGAAATATAGCATGAAAGATCCGTATCTATAAACTATCTACCAATTATTTTTCTATTTTATATAATCTTTTGCTGGCCACTAAGCCTTTAAATAGGAAGATAACTTATAACTCAAAGTTTAAATACTTCTCAGAAAACAAAATGCCTTAATTCACAAGCTAGAGAAAGAATTATGCTTTATTCCACAGATTATAAAGTTCAAAAACTCTTAATCACTTTTCTGAATAAAAGGCATTCTTTTAATAAAACAGTCACCACATCAAGGAAAATTAGCAATCTTAAACATATTGAGATCTTTCTTGTGTCCTTTTTGAAAAATATACAACTTGCCAAAAAAATTACAAAGATGACTGTCTATGTTTAAACAAAGCAGTAAAAGCTATTCAAACTTCAATTCACACATAAATGCATTTTCTTTTCAAAGGATATTTACCCTTTAAGGGGACATATTTAACCTTGTGACACCGTAAAATTCCATGCATGCAAAGTTATTTGTTTTTATTTTTGACATTTATTTTTGACCAGAAATTATCCCTGGGCTTTATTATGTTATTCAGTAAGAGACATAGGTTTTAAGAGTTTAATACCTTGATTAATATGAGACAATCTGTTTTTAAAATAATATTAGCATTAGCATTTTTGTAGCAAATTACAGATGCTGAGCAGACATGCTTTCTGTGCCTTTTTCAATTTCCACTGAAAATGTGTTGATCTACCAAGTCTGAACATTAGCTGGGTATTAAATGAACTTTCAAATCGATGGATGTTTGTCTACAATGTGGCAGCAAGATGGGGAGAGAGTGTTCCGATAGAGACTCTAGAAGTTCAGCTGCTGTGATTATGGGTGCTGACCAGCAAGAACCAAGGCTCACTGTCTGGAAAACACCCACAGACCCAACTGCTCTGAACGTCTTTAACCTGCTCATTTTAAAAGATCAAACACTCGACTTTTTCCAAACAACAGTTACAATTTCGCTGTGGAACGAACAGTGGTGTTACCAACACAGAGCCACTATCCTCACAACTTACCTTGAAATTTTCCTGTTATTCCAGATCAAATTTTCAACAGTGATGTTTAAAACTTTTTACAAAACTAGCAAATGTGCTACAAAAGTAGTAACATAAATCACGTTTCATGGGAAGAGAAAAATAAACAAATGCACTTCTATTTCATTTTTAAAGCACTTTGGAAACTTTTAAAAATTCTAAACTATGTTCACAACTACAAAATGGCAATTCTAAGGAAGAAAGTGATAAAAATATTTAATATGAGATTCACATGTACTTTATTTTAGGCTACCTTGTAAACAGCCAGAGCAGCTCATATCTAAATACCAGATATCAAAAAATAAAAGGAATGATTTTTGGGGGTAAGAGGGAAGCATACACCTTAAAAGACATATGAGAGACCTCAGAAACTCGAAAAAATACTTCTCAACTATCAATGATCAAATGACAATTAATTTCTGTGAAATACAGTCTTGAAAAGAATTTTGCTCATTATTTGTTTTCTAAAATAGAATAGCTTACTCCAAATCATGCTCTAAATGGTACTTTTATAAAAAACACTGGTAAGTGGCACTGTTTGTGACATATTGAAGGTCAATTGTGTAAGGAACCAAAGCAACAGTCTCATCAAACAGCAGTAAGTGGAGGTCTTTGTCTTTAAGTTATGAAGAATGCGTATGTATTTGATCTTGCCAGCCCGCAGTCCTGCAGATTTCTGGGCATAAGACAGATGGCAGTGCAACCAAGCTAGAATTCAGATCTTCCTTCTTTCCCTCTGGGTCTAACTCCTATTATCCACTTGTAAATTAACCTGTCAATTTATCAATCAACACCATCTTGATTCTCCCCTGTTCCTCAGCCCAGCCTTGCAGTGAATTTGCCTCGTAAATAACTGGGAGCCCCATGTTTGTTAGTATTGTGAATGAGTTTATTATCACTTTGATGGCTGCTATGAATCACAAATGCTGCTGAGAGGCTGATAAGAAAAAAGTACATGCACACATTAACAGGGTTGAAACTATTTTAGAGATAAAAGATGGAGTAACTGTGATAGCAAATCATTTAAATTGAAAAAAATGACTTAAAATTGTGTGTGTGTGTGTGTGTGTGTGTGAGTGTGTGTGTTCTGGACAACCTCCTGCTTCAAGTAAAAGAAAAAGAGAGGGAATAAGAAATGAATTGAGTTTCATTTGTGCTATTCAAAAAAGTACCAGCAAGACAACATTGGTGAACAGCTGTGGCTTTCTGATACTGCAGGAAAACTGTTTTATTTACTGGTTTAGTTACAAACTTCACCAAACACCAGGCTCTGCTCTTTGCTAAACAGAAGTTTGGCCAGGTTTAAATTTTTGAGGCCTTGTGAAAACTTAAAAAAAAAAAATCCAAATTTTTTCTGAATGATATACAAAAGTCTAGCAATAACGATTAAGTAAATGAGGTAGTTTGGTAAACTTAACACATTAATAAGCAATTAACATTAAAGTGTTAATTATTTTGCTTTCCCTTGCTGTCAATGAAATAGTTACTTATTTGATATGCACAATTACATTTAAGTGATTTTAAGTTAGAAATTCTTTAACAAATGCAAACATTAAAATGTGCCTATAGTTAGAACATACTATCTTGTCTACAATTTTTAGTGAAAGGTTCTCATAACATGATTCTTTTTATATTTTAAAATATCCTAATAAAACAAATGTTTTCATAAAATAAATACCAATAAATTCTAATTATTAGGACCTGAGATTAACTCAGTTATTTGACAGACTACATGAAATGTACTATATTTAGGACTACTATAAAACTATTTAATCATATACATAATTTTCAAAGTTTGTAACAAGTAAATATAAACAAGATTAAACATTTTTAGGTTCTTATACATGTGTTTTCTTTTAGTTTACATTTTTTATTTTTAAGCTTTTGTTTCATTTTTAATCACAATTGTAATAAAGATTTCAACATTTTCAAGTGGTAAACATGAATTTTGTTGGAAAAGTACCTCTACCTGGACCCTAAATATAAACAACCACATTATTTATTAAAGATAGAAAGTAGTATGTAGTATATTTATGAAGTTTTCATTATAAAAAATATGTATCAATTGTAGGAGATTTTAAAATATGAGGTTTCTGTATAATGTTTTTCATCAAATCGACCTGAGAAATGCTGGGAAGTGTAACGTATTGTTAAAGTTCTCAAACTTGTAAGTCTGAAACAAACTGTTGTTACATGGAAAATACTTGGGCACAATTAAGATACTCCATAAAAGGGAAATATTCCCTGAACATTATTATGCCCAATATGTCATCAGTAGAAATGTGATAAAAAATGAAACTATTTGTTAGAATGCAATTTAGAGAACCTGATAGGTTGTCCATTTTATTCAGTTTATAATTAAGATAGTGTTTAAATCGGAAATGAATTCTATATATGCATGTTCAATAGACTATAGCACAACAATAAGAACGGAATCACATCTCATTTTATCGTAAATTGTGTAATAAGCGATAAGGTAAAAACTAGGGCTCAAATCCTTCCAGCAAAAATGAAACAGAGCGACCTCAATTGCCCTAATTCATTCTGCTTTCTTCCTTTATTTTTTTTAAGTCTCTTCATTTTCCCTCTGTTCACATTATTAGCTTACACATGAGTGCATTATTAGAAAATAACAAAGCCAAATAGAGAGACTTCGAAGGAGCGGGAGATAGGTTCCTTCTACAGCTGAAAGGTATTCTCATTTCATTTGTTAGGAGTTGCAAAAATAGTTTTATAGCCAGCGAGGAACAATGACCTTTCTCTTTCAACAAGCTTGGTGGTTGGTCTTTTGATGGAAAAACTAGGGGATACAACATCTGGTAATTTGTGTTACTGAGCTTAGCTAAGGTCTTAACGATGTAAGCAGATTATTCTTGAAGAAGAACAAAAAAAAAAATTCCGGAAGACTCAATGGACTATTTAAAGTTATTAGGCAGTGCATTCTAGCACTTCAGAACTCTTTTCTGATTCATTTTCCCTTTAAAGCTATGCCTTCGAAGCATTTTTTAAAAAGATCTACCTCTTTCCAATTCCAGTTGACTTTTTTGGTGGTCCACAGCTGTTTTGTCATTCACCCTGGCCTCCTTTTTTCCATTACAGCAGAAATGATTACTTTGCTGATTAAATTTTCTCCTACAGAACTTTAAGAAGCTGTCCTCCACCCTCGGGAGTCATTGCTGCGCCAGAAGGGTCGAGCAACACCAAATAGCAACAGCCAGGCTCTGGCAATTTTAAAGAATGGAGAAATGTGAACAGGAGCGACACCTGAAAAAGAGAGGCAGACAGAGAGAAAGAGAAAGAGAGAGAGAGAGAGAGAGAGAGACCCAGGACTCCAGGCAAAAAGACACATAAAAGATGGTAGTAAGATTTAGTTGTTGAAGAATTCTTTTCCCACATGCATCATATTAAAATTACATCTAAATTGTGTGTTTCTTATTCCAATAAAAAATGATTTAGGGTTCATTTGCTTTACTTGATTCCTTCCTGTCACAACAACAACAAAAATGAAATGGATTGTGCAAAACCCTCGAAAGATTCTTTGCACACTTCTTAAAGGTAAAGTATATTCTATATGGGATGAGTCAGAATATAAACATTAACTTGAGTGTTCAGTTTACCTCACTTAACTCTGGCTAAAATATACAACTGCAATTTAAAGTTTTATCTCAAATTGTAACCAAATAAAACTCTAATGCACAGACTCCCAGACTGTAAGCCACCTGGCAAGCAGGAAGTCTGGGATCCACCCGGTCTGCAGCCTGGGGAGTAGCTGACATGTGCATGCAGACCTGCTCTGAGATTAGCACATGGCTTTACAGTTATGGAATGAGGAAAGCAATAACACTACACATCAATTTCAATTTCCTCAGTGGTCACAATCCCTCTGGATGGCAGGATCATGTCTTGGATCACTATTTCTCCACATCAAAAGGTTTCTTAGACAGCAAAAATGTGGAATTCTAAAAGAAGAAAGAAAAGGGGAGACACCACAAACTCATACAGGAAAAGCACACATAACAAATTTTAACCTTAGAATAGCTACAATAACGAACAAGGTTAACATGATTTCTGTTAACATATAGACAAACCTTTGCATGTTGATTTATACTATAGTTAATACTGAGTATAATTTCCCTTGTTGCAATATTTTTCCATGTGTCTTCTAGATTTTCTAGAGTTACAAGTAACAGGTCAGTGTCAAGAAATAGGCAACATGGCTTCAGCTCACATTATTCGAAGACTGCAGTAAGTTGGATATATTTATATTTTTATCATATATATTATATTAACTTCAGGTTTGCCCTTCTTACATTCTAATTTTATCTTGTATGAATCATTTATTATCAAAAGACCCATTAGGTGAGAAAGACATAATCTTTTTAACATATTAAAGGATTGCTTTTTTAATAACATGGACATTTAAATAAATATCTTTCAAACTGAGCTAAAATCTGTACTGATTATTTCAATTTTATCAGTATTTTCCTGACATTAGGTTTGCGTTGACATTATTTGAAGTTAACAGAAATGTTTGGCTCCTTCATACTTTAAATTTGTTTTACATGTAATAGATTTTTTAAAATTAAGTATAATTTATTCAAGTTTACTGTTTTTCTTGTTGTTTCTGAAATTCGAAATACTTCAAGTTAGCCATGATAAGGGTCTTGAGCCTGTGGTAGTTTTCTCTCCAGTAGCTCTGCCAGTTTCAAAATCAAAGCAATATTTGTGAAGTTTTAGTAAAGGAAAAAAAAAAGTCCATTGTGATTATAAGGGCAACTGTATAATCAGGGTATTGGCAGATAAGCAATTGTAAAATAGAGACCATTAAAGCAGAGAAATTGATGAGATCGCAAGAAAAAGTTTCTCTTTCAAACTAATCTACCAAAGTCACACAAAAGGTAGTCACTTAGTAGGCCTAAATTTTTACCATACTCAGGACGTTTTTCCCCACTGGGAACCCCATTTGGAACCCTGCCCTATATTAGTGTCAGATGTATTTCTGAATGAGCGATATGTCTCTGCTTCAGTTATGAAGATAGGGCCACAAAAGGGTTTGAAGCCAGTTCTTGATCTGATGAATTATGCTGCATAAATGTGGATTTGATCATGGAAGTATCATTAATTTTAATTCAAACCACCTACATGATTTCAGCCTTTCACTGTACATATCAATTTCTTCTTAAAATACTAGGAAGATGGCCAAACATAACCTGTACTAAGCCAACTATTGATTAATTCCTCTCCTTGGTGCCATCAGTATCTAGTCATATCCCTTTTCACATTCTTCTCCTTTTCACTCCATTCTGAATTGACTTTATCATTCTATTGTTAGGGCCCTACCTTTAAATTATACCTGCTTTACCATTACACCATGCTAAAGGCTATGACTGGTCACTGAATATAGACTAAATCTTTAGGCTGATATTGAGAGCTATTTATAGTCTGAGTACTTCAGGTTTTTGTTTTTCCAGGTCTTTCTTCCAGTTTTTCTAGAAAGAAGACCATGTAGTAGAAAGGGGATCATATCTGAATTCAGGAATTTGGAATTTGATCCTAGCTTCTATGTGGACATCTTGGTCTATTTGACAGCTCACTTAATCTCTTTGAACTTTAATTTCCACACTCCTAAAATTGACAGCTGATGACTATAGGCCAGGTGTGCATTTTGCTAACAATAATTTACTTCATTCTTTTGCACTATCTTTGTGGCTGCTTGGTGCGTCATCTACAAAAGTAGGGCAATAATGCCTATCACAACATATTGCTAGTGGATCAAATTGGGTCATGTATGTGGAATCCCAAACCAGTGCTTTTTATGAGTCATTCCTCAAAAAACTCAGTTAATTTGAAACTGAACCACTTGACTATATCCATCTTCTGATTCTTGGTGTTTTGGTAACTATAAATAAATTCTGTCATTGTCCACATCTAGGTCTTTGCTCCTTAATATTCTAAAATCAATTTGCTTTCCTTCGGCACCTTAAGACATCTTACATATCCTTCAAGATTAGGCCTAAGCATACTTTGTCTTCATAAATCATGCCCTGAATCCTTCAAAAGTCCCTGACAGTGCCAGCAAAGTCTAATTGGCAATGACATATTATTGGGCCAATAGAAAACTTGAAATCTTGGAAACCAACCTTTTTCTTTTTTAAGTGAGGAAACCAGAAACAAGAAAGTTTACAAGACCTATTTATGGACCGAAAGTGAACAAAAAGACCAGGAACAACCATAACTCTCCAGATTTTCAACTAAGTTCCTTTTCCTACTCTTTAATTTGCCATATGAAGCTTTTTCTTTTTCAGTATTTTACATATAAATTTTATTTTTCTCCATAGCAAAACTGAAAGCTGGGGACAGTGTCTCACACACACGTTTGTCTATCTCAGTGAGGCTATCCAGTGTTTTGCAATACTCAGTGAATGCTTTGAGTAACTAGAGAAAGGAAGGTAGCCAAGTTCTCATGATTTAAGTTTCCCACAAGCAATTTTCCAAGGGCTCAAGGCACACCTACTTCTCTCATGTTCTTGCAGAATTTTCAATGTTTTAAATGCATAAAAGTTAAAATTTATTTATCTTTACTCTGAACAGTTATCAACACAAACCATTATCAGTGGCTTACCTTACATAAACCTTACAATATTTTGAGATATTTACCAATGTTATCAATCAGATTTTTAAAGTAGGAAAATAAGCCTAAAAAACTTAAATGACTCATCTTAAACCACCCAGAGAAAAAGGATCAAGATCCAAAGAAGATCTCTCTTAGCTCACAACCCTGATGTCCTTACTCACCAGAATGAGTAAGCCCCTCTCTGTTGCCCTAGTTGGATTCATACTACTCCATGTCAAAGATGTACTTGTTGTTATCACCTAGAACAGAAATATACATTAAATCACATGAGCCCTCTTATTCTACTAACATTCTCCCATCAAAATCTCTAATTGCCTTTGGAAACCTCCTTGGTACTGACCACAGTCATTTTGGTCTTTTCAGTGCCACCCATGGGGTCAGTCAGACTCTCTTGGAATTACCCAATATGTGAGTTATACTATCTCCCAAATTTGCATTCAGGGTTCTGTTTTGCTTTCCCAACTACCTTGAGCTAGCCTAACACGGTTATACCTCTTTTATCTGGGCATTGTATTCCAGATTCATATTATTTCCTTCATTCATATAAACATTATACTTTACTATATATCACCATGTGATACAGTCTTGTCCAAAGGGCAAATTAGATAAAGGAATGTAGGCATGGAAATCGAGGCATGCAGTTAGCTGTTAGATGAGATATGAATGACATCTTTGCAGGGCACAATATACAAAGTGGGTAGTTATCACATCAACTACCTAGTAAAGAGAAAAGCCAGGAAGATTTCATAGAGAATGGGTCACTTGATGAAAAAGAAGCTGCTCCCTTCTATTCTGACAAACAATTATTAAAACTGTTTCCCTAAGAAACTTGTTTATGTAAGTTTATCCTCACAGTCACACCACTGCAACAAATTTCTAAGAATGTTATTATTTGGAACTTGGGGAATTTTAGCTCTGTACAGAAGAATCACTGTACCATGAGTTCAGAATCTACTGCATTCATTAAAACAGAATGAAAACACTAAGAGTTGAATTTATAGTATCAGCTTCATTTATTTGCCTTCTATGCATCCAGTCTTTTTGCTTTAAATATAACAGAATATATTGTAACATGTAAATATATAATTCAACATATAGTTCATGAGCTCTCATTTATATACATCAAGAAACTGGCTTTATATCAGGTGAGAAAAACGTGAAATAAGGAAATGTGGGGCTGAGGAGAAGTTGTTGACTTCGGATCTCAAATTTCATAGTGTTAATAATCAGAAAATCAAGGAAAAAGGGAATTCAATAGTTTCCCCCATAATGTATATTTTGTATCATTGGTGGTGAAGTTATGGCATGGGTGTTATTGTTTTTTATTTTTTCAAATAAAAGATGTTAAAGTTTAAAATAAAAGATGTTAAAGTATGAGTCATTTCTCTAAATTAAAACCTTGGTATTCAGGTTTAATTGCAGCTTGGCACTTTGCAATAAGTAAGTGGGTTTTGAGTTGCAGTTTAAGCATTCAGTCTCTGAAACGTTCACCATCAGTGGTTAATACTATACTTTAGATTTCTTTAGTACAGTATGTTTGTTTAAGTACACATTTTCATAAACATATTTTCTCCCTTTATTATCATAATTTTATAGGTCAGTAACAGTGTTGTTTTGTTTTTGTTTCTGTTTATGTGGTGGTGGGGATTTAGCCCAGAGCATGTGATATGCAAGGCAAGGAGGGTCTACCTCTGAGCATTCTGAGGCTAGTGTCTTTGAATATCCTCATCTTACAAGTAAAAACATTGAAGATTTAGATGGAATCAGTGCTTTGTTCAATCCCTCATTGTTAGCAAGCAGTAAAGATAGATCTAGAGTAATGATCCCATTATTGCAGACAGCTCCACATACATAACTTCCATCAGAAGCAAGAAAATACACACATAGAACCCAATTTGGAAAACTCTTTTTGAATCATTGTATGGCAGAATCCATGCTGGACCTTCCCTCATGAAGCATTCCATCTTTCAGGAGACTTTGCAAACCAAACAAGTTAGTTTCCACTAAAGAAGCTGTAAGACTATACTATTCCAGTATTCCTTTTGTGGTAAGAACAACAATTTTCACACAAAATAAAGAGGCAATAAAAATCTAATACAATTATTCCAAATATGCAAAGCTACAAGGCTAAAATTGTCTTTCAGTGCTAAAACTAACAGTATGTACATGAAACAGAAAAGCAATAGAAATCTAAATCAATTAATCCAGAAATTTCAGATCATTAACTGCACCAAGGTCCCCATTGGTTTCTTAAGGAAACAATTTGGCAGTCAGATACTACCCATCATGAAGCAAGATACTGACCCAAGCCCTGGACACTGGAAAAGTACTAGTGAGTGCCAAACTAAGAAAACAACTTGGTTTTACAGTATCCCAGCATTTCCTTACCTGTAATGTGCCTACAGGATCTCTATTAGAAAT
>RJWT010015562.1:0-20351 GCA_004365215.1 Cuniculus paca | reverse complement strand
TTGAAGTTTTTCTCTTCACTTCTCTGTGGGCTTCAGTTCCCACTTCAGATTCTTTGTGGGTCCAGTGAACCCACTTCCCTCCTTTCTTGTCTTTCTCATGATGCTATATTCCAGCGTCTGGACAGCAACTCCGAGAGGCTGTTTTTTTCTGCTGCTTCCTGCTTCCCCAAGGGCTGTGTTAATAATTTAATTTAAATGAAATAATTTTAAGAAAAATATTCATGGGAATGGAAAAGGAGGCAGAAAATCTAGAAATCTGGGCAAATTGAAAAAATATTAGTGACATATCTGGCTATGGAAAGAGAGTATAGCTTATCTTTAGATTTATCTTATTGGTAATGATCGTTGTTATCATATTAGTCTTAAATAAATCATCATGTCTGTTTTAGGTGTCGTAACTGAGTACAGAGAACCCACCTAATATTTTCATTTTGTTTTTAGCCAGTGGTGGAAAGTCATTGAAGTAAGGCTGAGGACTTTTTGATAATTCAACTCATAAGTTAGGTATTTTGTTGGCTAATTAAACATAAAATATGTAAGATGTTTGCCCCTTCCCGTTTGTTTAGAATATTTCTATTTAGAATACATTTTTGTACTCATGTTGAATTTTCTCTTACTGTCCTACTTTTATTTGTTTCACTGTTTTCTTTCTCTCTCTCTTTTCTTTTCTTTTCTTTTTTTTTGCATGATTTTGAGCTTCAAAGAATAGTGTTGGGAAATGTACAAGCTTCAAAGTAAGGTTGGGACTGCTTTTTAGATTTTTCTTTTTCTTTTTCTTTTTCTTTTTCTTTTTCTTTTTCTTTTTCTTTTTCTTTTGTGTGCGTGTGCGTGTGCGTGTGCGTGTGTGTGTGTGTGTGTGTGTGTGTGTTTGAGACAGGGTTTCACTATGTAATTCAGGGTGACTTTGAACTCACTATGTAACCCACGCTAGCCTCAAACTTGCAGAAGTCCTCCTGCCTCAGCCTCCCAAATTACAGGTGTGTGCCACGACTCCTGGCTTGCTTTTTAGTTTTTAAATCTCTTTTTCAGAATCTGGTGTACACTGTTTATATAATGTATCTTAACTTATGCACCATAATTAATTGTTGATATTTGAGTTAAACAGGAGATGTGTTTTTCCTAGTCTAGGATCTGAGGATTTTTCCCAATTTAATATCAGTAATTGATAGAGAATTTGTTGAAATGTTAAAGAGAAATCCATGGATATGTCTGTGTAATTGAAATTTTAAATAAAAGTTATCTAGGGGCTGGAGATACAGCTCAGCGACACAAGTGCCTGTCTAGCAAGTGCAAGGTCTTGAGTTCGATTCCTAGTACCTCCCCCAACCAAATAAATAAAAGTTACCTAAACCTGAGAATTTGCTGTATACTCAATAACATGTAATGTCAAAGTCATGTAGTGTACTTTGAATCGTCTTAACCTTACCAGCAGCTCAGAGCATGCTGACAAAGCTCTGTGATGCTCTAGTTTCTTTTGTACTTATTCTCCCTGTAAGTGGTAGTTTTGTTGGAAGAGGATCTGTAGTGTAGCACTGGTCAGTTTCATCAGGATTTTGAGTGTATGCCCTTGCCCCTTCTAACACAAGGCAACAGGAATACAGTAATTGGAAAAAGTTTTATGCTGGTTTCCAAAGTATGTTTTATGGAATATTTATTCTACACATTGCTAATAAATATTACATGGGATAAAAGCAATTCTAGGATTAAATAAGTGGGAAACACAGGGTGGTTGAGCAGTGTTAAATTGTTTTTTTCTTGGAGATTTTCTGAGAATTCTTCTGGTTGGCAGTGTGCTTTGTGAATTCCTAAGAGGGGAAAGATCCACGAAGATTTGAAAGTTTCACAGTGTAGGATAAACTTACATTAACAATAAATATGTCACTGTTCCTGTGTTAATAGACTTTAAGGCATGTTATACTCTATTATTTTTTCTGCAAGTTAATGATTGGCCCTATTGCTTTAATTTTAAAGGTACTTCTGAGAAGTGTCTGGAGATCGACAAAAAATATTAAGTGTATAATTTGAAAATGTCTTTAACATATTGCTTAAAAATAAGATCATACTGTTCGTCTTCCTTTTCTAGGCTTACTGTGTAAAGTTTCTCCAATTTTTTCATTAGAGAATCTTTTTCCTATGACTGCTTCATAGAGACTAAGCTTCCATGCAGTACACTTTGGGAACCATAGGTCTAACCTTGAAATAGCACTCAGTTTAGTAATCATAGTGACACACACCTGTAATTCCAGCACTCTGGGAGGCTGAGCACAAAAATCACAAATTTGAGTCTAGCCTGGGGAACTTAGGGCCCAAAACAAAACAAAACAAAACAGAACATGTGCTGGAGCTGTAACTCTGCAAACACCCTGGGTTCAGTACTCAGAGCTGGAAAAAAAATCCTCAATTTGATTGTTTCACTAACTGTTCAGTTTTCATAATAGTTATGGGAGAGTTATTTCAGAAATGTGCTGTGTCATATTTACTGTTAGATTTTAGTTTGATGTTCTTAACATCCCAGTTCTACCAGTTACTGACTTTGTGACTAAACATCAGTTTTTATACCCAGAATGGAGATAATAAAACTTAAGACCGTAGGATTGACTGGACATGGTGGTGCATGCCTATAATCCCAGCACTTAGGAGGCTGAGGCAGGAGGATTGCTGGGAGTACAAGGCCAGCCTGGGCTACAAAGTGAGTTCAAGGCCAACTCGAATTACATAGTAAAACTGTCTCAAAAAGATAACAAAGCAAAACAAAACACAAAACAAAACAACCTGTAGGACTAAGACAAATCTTGCATGTCACACATTTAACATAGTACCTGAATAACAAACAGTAAAGTGTTTTATTAAAGGAACACATGTGTGCATGTCCCTCTTACACTTTGGAGGTGGATGGTTTATCTTTTGTCCTCGCCCTTAAAATTTTCTTAGGATGAACCACATGTCTAGATACTGTATTGAAACTTTTTAGTAAGAAAGTCTTTGGTTTTGTAGCTTTTTCTAAACAGAAAATGTACCTTAGGTATGCCATTTACTCTAATCAGGTGCTTTTAGATAACATATACTTGTATTCTGTAGCAAAAATATGTTCTCTGGCCTGAATTTTTAAGACCAAAAGTGTCTATGATTAGGCTGTTGATGGTTTCAGATGCTTGTGGGAAGAATTCAACCAGTCCCTGAGTTGCTTATGTAAACACACGTGTCCAAAATGTTGCCAGGCATCTTGAGACTTGTGTATCATATTTGTAATACCGTTTCCCATAGTTCCCCTTCAAATTTAACTTGAGCATGTTCAACAGTCTGTCTTTTCTGTAAGGAGAATCAGCAAGTTGTAACTGTAGGCAGCTGAGAGCTTAGTTAAATGAAATTGAGGTGGTCAAGACAAAATGAAGTCGAGGTGGTAACTGTTAAGATTCATTTAAAAGAGTATGCTTTATGATTTTTTGTAGGGCAAGAATGCAGACAAAAAATCCTCAGTGTATCTCAAAGCAACCAGGGAAAGAAGTGCATAGGCACATGGTTGTTTTCAAGAACAATAATATGAGTGGCTTCTCATCAGGAAAAATGCATAAAATAGAGAAGCAATAAAGTTACTAATTTTTACACAGAAATTATAGAATTATGGAGTTTTTCTGATAGCTATATAAATGATTAACAGAGTACTGTTTAAACTTTGTTTTAATTTTATTTATTATCTGTTTATCTTTTATTGATTCATTCACTGACTCATTTCTATATTTCTGTCTCCCTCTCCTCTTTCTCTTTCTAGACAGGTTTTGCTGTATAGTTCAGGCTGGCCCAGAACTCACTATGTAGCCCACATTGGCCTTGAACTCAGGAGATCCTCCTGCCTCAGTCTCCTGAGTGCTGGAATTATAGGCATGTACCACCCCATCTGGCTTAGTGTTTAATCCTTTAACTAAAGTAAGCAAGCACAGATTGAAGAATAAATGAAATAGACTTATGATGATATACATGAGTTGGAAGATATTTTACTTATTTGTATCATATCTTAACTGCTTAAAACCTTGATATAAAGTTTTTTATTTTAGTCCTCCAAAGAAGTTAGTCTTATTTGACTGTAGTTTAAACACTTTATATTAGTTTTTTGTAACATTTTTTGTGCTGCCTAATTATTGAGATTCTGTAATATTGTGAATAATGAAATTTTAAAATTTATAACTTTTTTTTTTTTTTTTTGCGGCCGCGGATTGAACTCATGACCTTGTGCTTGCCGGGCAGGCACTTAGACCGCTGAGCTAGATCCCCAGCCCTTAAAATTTGTAACTTTAAAATGGAGTTAATGTCAATTTCAAGGGATTAATTTTATTCTTGCAAGTCTTCTCACAGTTGTCTACATAGTGAATACAAATGTTCACTGCTCTTTGTTACACCTAAAAGAATACGACTTTTAAAAATATAATTGCACAACCATCATAATGGCAGGGTTTTGTTTTTTTTTTTTTGATGCCAGGAATTGAACTCAAGACCTCACACTTGTCAGGCAGACACTGTGCCACTTATGTTACTTAAAATTTATTTTACAAATACAGAGTGCCAGTTCTGTGTGCGACAAAGTTTGGGTAACTTTCTCAGGTTGCAGCTCAGGGACTGACTACAGACACTTTGTCCCTTATAACTTTGTAGTAACACTGTTTTGATGATTATGCCAAATAGCTCTTTCAAATAAAGGATTATACCCACTTTCAGTCATAACCTACCGGTGTTGGATGGTAAAAGTTTTTTAGAACCTGGGCCTGGTGGCACACGCTTGTAATCCCAGCACTCAGGAGGCTGAGACAGGAGGATCGTTGTGAGTTCAAGACCAGCCTGGGCTACAAAGTGAGCTCAAGGCCAGCCTGAATGGCATAGTGAGACCTTGTCTCAAAAAAACAAGGGCTGGGAATTTAGCTCAGTGGCTTAAGCACCTGCCTGGCAAGTACCAGGTTGCGAGTTCCATCCCTGGTACCGCAAAAAAAAAAAGTTTTTTGAAAAGTAACCAATTTTTTTTACATTCCTTTCTCTTCCCTCTTTCTCTAAGCCCACAGTAAATGTAATCATTATGTACTGCAAATATGTATTAATAAAAGTAAAAATAAAAATTAAACTCAATTACATATTAGAAAAAGATGCATATTCACAGATCTAATTATAAGAACATCAGATGGAAATGAGACATTTTTATGTGGCTATCTAAGGGATTTAGAAGTGGATATGAGCCAGGTGTGGTGGTGCATGCCTGTATAGTCCCAGCACTTAGGAGGCTGAGGCAGGAGGATCCATCACTGAGTTTGAGGCCAGCCTAGACTACATAGTGAGGCCCTGTCTCAAACCGCACCCCCAGAGGTAAATATGAAACCTTTTTTCCCAAATATTCCCTTAAAATAGAAAAAAGTAACCAATTTAATACATATAAAGTGATATGTTTAGTCTGTAAAAGTGCTTGATAAGGTGGATTAATTTTTAAATATAGAGCTTTAAGTAAAAGTTTTGTTCATTAAAAATCTTTTTTTTTTCTATTTTTTTCCATTAGAAATCTGAAAAGTAAGAGGTAAATTACCTAAGGCTATTGCTAACAGAAATAATAGTTTAAAGGTTCCCAGAGTGAATTTCAGGAACTGATGATGTTGGTTAAGTTTGTTTGGTAAATATGTTGTAGTAGAGATACTTACACTTACTTGTACCAACACATTACACTTTGAGAGAATTTTTCATTAATGACAGTTTTTAAAAATACATATTTAAGATAGCTTTTTTCTATTATAAGAATAATACTTGCTCACAGTTAAAAATTGCAGACAGTGCAAAGGGTTTAAAAAAGTAAAATTTCCCTTCTGTATTGTCTCATCTCAATTTGCAACACATATAAAAAACCCTCCCCTATCCTTGTTACCCAGGTGAAACTGCTTTTAATAGTCTGATTCTAACTACTTCTTTTCCTTTTCTCCAAAAAAACTTTTGTGGTTTAGCTGTGAGTTCCTTGGAATTGTGAATATTCTTTTGAAATACGGAGCGCAGCTAAATGAACTTCATTTGGCATATTGTCTGAAGTATGAGAAATTTTCAGTATTTCGCTACTTTTTGAAGAAAGGTTGCCCATTAGCACAATGGAACCATGTAACTGAATTTATAAATCATGCAGTTAAAGCACAAACGAAATACAAGGAATGGTTGCCGCATCTTCTGCTTGCTGGATTTGACCCATTGACACTACTGTGCAATTCGTGGTAAGAAATCCTACCCTAAAAGGCTTTATTACCCTTCTTGAGTGACTATTCCACCTTGAATCCCCCTAATTTCTTGAGATCTGTGTGTTGGGAGGGTGTATGTGACAGTATCAGAAAGCATTGATAATCTGAAGCATAAACCTTCTGCTGAGTGAAAATTCTTGAATTCCATGTAATGGCAGACACAATAAAAAGGATGATGGTGGGATGCTGCCAAATAAAGATCTCTTCACATAAAGGAGACCCACTAGGTGCAAGGAAGAGTCCACAAATACAAAGTCTTGAGTACCCCTCAGCGCTCGCTCACTTGACCCTGCCCCAGCACCCGTGTTCTGCTCAGTACGTGCTGTATTCTCTCCTGACACTGTTAACTGGTTCCACCTGACTTGCCTAGGACTTTCAACCTCCACGATCCTTTCTGATTTATAATTTATTTCTTTGATCAAAGCTTAAAATTACTGCCTGATACTATTAGAACTATTTTAAGTTCTTTACTGATACTAACTCACTATAAAATGATGTAGGTACAATTTTACTCTTATTTTACAGAGAAGGAATTTGTGGCCAGATAATGTATTTTTTCAAGTTCTCAGCTCAAGTTACTGTAGTGCTAGAGCTTAGATGTGAACTCAGGCTGTCCTGGAATGTGGCTCAAGTCTATGTTCTTAATCACTGTGCTAAGATGCTTTATGTATCCATAGGATGGTATAGTTGTGTTATTTAATTTTAAGTACCTTAATTCTGTTCCAAACTTGGGAGGATTTGTGCCAACTTCTGTTGTTCTTTCCTGCTCCTGAATTAGGAAAAACCTACACAGGAGAAAAGAATTAAACATTGCATCTTTTTCTTTTCCTTTCCAGCCAACTAAATAGACTGCCTGTAAGGAGAGAAACTTGTTTAGCTTTATTGTTTTAGAAGGCTTCTTAAAATATACTATTCTTTCCCCAGTGCTGATGGAACCTCCTATCCTAGATGTGAATAGTTGAGGATTTTTGTGGTAATAAGCTACTGGATGCGTTGTAGTAAGAAATAGTTAAGAACCAATAAATTACAAACTATTCTAAAGTAAGTTGTAAAACTTTCAGCTCTCTAAATCCAGAATGCCAATTTTGTGTCTATTTTATTACTAAGGAAGAACTTAGTCATTTTATATTCCTTAGAAAAAATACAGTGGAAAATTTCATTTCACAAGGTGCTTAACATGGTCAGAGTTTTGTTCACTGATCTTTTATTGAATGGATAAATCCAGTGTTTACCTTGAATATGATGAATGTTTTGCTTTCTTTGATCAAATTTACATTCAGAGAGTTGTTATAAGAAAAATTCTCCATAAAAATTTCAGTATGCTGCTAAAGTGGATTTTGGTTGTTTCTTATTTATATTGCATTTAAGTCTGCTGTTTAATCTTTGTCATATAAATTATAAATGTCTTTCCTAGGTATTGCTTGTTTCAACCAGTGTTAAAAATGTATCTGGCTGAATAATTGCCTGTCACAATATAATCTACAAAGTTGGAATACTTTCCAACTTTAAATGCAAGACTAAGTCCCCTACTATCTCCTGGAATATAACAGGAGAATAATAGAAAGCAGATGTCATCTGCACATTGTGTTGATTAACCATCACTCATGATCATACAATTGCTCTGCACAATGTAATGGTCAACAACACATTTTAGTAGCATTATCCGTGTTGGTAAGATGAACTTACATTAACTGAAACTGTAGAAACGTTTATTTCTCATGTATGTTCAGGTAAGTGCATAAGAAGTGACTGTGTTGGGTCACAGTAAGACCTACAGCATATTAAGGCAGAAAAAAGAAACTTTTAAAAAAGAAACAAGGAACCAGAACCAAGTGACCTTTGGAATGGTATTCCTTGAACATCAAAGAGATTGTTTGCCATTAACTGTATTTTATCATTTCAGTTACTTGGAGTATTTCTTGATAAGTTGTGTGTGATTTCACTGAGAGCAGAGTAAGAAGTAAAATGTTTTTCCAAGGCTACATCATAAGGCTACATTTCTTCCTTATACATTTGTATATTGGAGAATTAAGAATTTGAGATATAATTTTCATACACAGTAGTCATTTTAGGGATACTTTGAATTACCCAAAATAAGTTGTGTTCAAGATGATATGTTTAGAGTATTACTTAGTTTCTTTCTTTCCCTTATTCAGTTGTTTAGCAGTGACTCCAAAAAATTGACCTTGTCAGGAATTTTTCTAGTAATTGCCAGAGGTCCTACTAATTTTATTTTGCTTCAGAAAATGTGATGGTAGGTTTCAAATTGAGCTCAAATGGGTAATCTTGTTAGGATTTAGAATTCTCTTTAAACTTGGACTAAATTTTATGTGTGTAGTGTTTGAGACCAGAAAAACAATACTGAAATTTTTATATCAGTTCTAGTAATGTCAAATACTATATAATACTTCATAGTTTTAAAAAGTATGTTTATTGTATTATATTAGTTTTATAAATAGTTTCTTGAATTTCCTGCTCATTTTAGAGAGCAGGAGCTAGGACTTAAGAATCTAGACAACATATTTGTAAGTGTTAGAGGTCACGTTAAATTTAGAACTTTCCTTAAACCAGTGGTCTTTCCATTAGGCTTCCTGCACTTATAAACTTTGGGATGCCTTTTTTGGGTGGGTTGGTAGGGAATCTGATCATTATTTTGAAAGAACAGAGGCAGAGCTGTTTATGTGGTATCCCTTCATTCAGTCCTTAAAGACAAATCTTGTTCTGTTGCATCCTTTAGGGCTGAATCTATAGTGATGAATGTTCTTAGAGAACTGCTGTATGTCCCTGGGAGTTGGGCAGAAACATACCCTCTTTTGTACATTCAATTTAGGCATAAGTTGGCGTGCTGTGGCTTTCTCCTTTCATAACTATGGAATTTTGTGTCTGTAAAGATGACCAAGCTACATTAAACTGTATCTGTCTAACTTGTCTTCAATTACATGAATATTTATTATGCCCACTTTTTGTCTGCTTTCCTCATTAATACAAGAATAAGTATTACAGTATTTGTTTCCAGAGTGAGCCCATGGTATATTTTGTATCTGATGACGTGTTAACATCTTGCTAATGTAGGATTGATTCAGTCAGTGAGGACACCCTTATCTTCACTTTGGAGTTTACTAATTGGAAGAGACTTCCACCAACTGTTGAAAAGATGCTCTCTGCTCGTGCCTTAAACTCCTCTTGGATTCTGCAGCAGTGGATTGGTAAGAAAGAACAATTTTTAAACACGCTTCAATACTTTTCCATGTTTTGTTTCTCTAGCTGTGTTGCAGTGTTAAGTGAAAACATTTGTTGGAGAACACACAGTAAATTGGACATAATTTGCATTTTCTTTTTCCTTTTTTTTCTTTTTTGCATTTTCTTATGTGGAGAAAGGATGGGACTTTGGGGAGAGGGTAGTACTTTCCTTCAGTAAAAATTGCATCTGATTTTATAAGTTTATTTTAAAGATCATATTAAAAAAAGCAGATATTTACTGATATTTTGATTCAGAGATATGCATGTATTTTTAAAATAAGGTTTATGTAATGAAAAGTGGGTTCTAAAATCTGCTTATTAAATATTTAGTTTGTGATCAGAAAAACGGTAAACTTAATTTTGCTTTCTGGAAGACGTGGATATATGTTCTTTCTATCATATTTAATTATCTCCGAAAGGAAATTTTGCTATCTTTTATTTATACCTGTCCTTACTGACTGCCAGTGTGTTGGTATGATGTAACTATGGAGGTGAGCTGGGTGAAAATTCTGTGAATTAATTGGTTTTTTAAGTGACTATGCTAAAACAAACTTTGAACTTCATTTATTAAAAAAATTTAGGTTAGTTAACAAAATTAAAGAACATGCAGTAGAAGATTTTGCACAGGAAAACCAATTTAAATATAATATATTCAAAGTATTCCTGTTTACTATTCAGATTGATTTTACTTTGTGTTTTGTTAATCAGATTGTATATCTTAAGTTAGGAAAATTGTTTCTTCACCACTATATTTTACGTAAAATGCAACTTTTCATAAAGACATAAGTTTTTCTTTTTCTTCTTCTTTTTTTTTTTTTGGTACCAGGGATCGAACTCATGACCTTGCACTTGTTAGGCAGGCACTTATGCTGCTGAGCTAAATCTCCAGCTGAAGAACATAAGTTTTTCACAAGTGAACTTATACATATGTAGAAATATGTCTTCTGACTTCTTGGAGAATTACATTTAAGTGAATTTTTTCAATCCTAAACAGACTTTCAGGAGAATATGCTGTTGAACTGAGGTGTATTCAGACTGTTAAAGAAGTTTCTGTTGAACTGAAAAAGTAATCAGCTTGTAGCCTGAGTGTTTTAGTACAGAATTTCTTTAATAATGTTGGAAAACTCATGTGCATGTAATTCTTAATTTTGAGAATTACATCTGCTTTCACTAATTATATATTTGCAGCAGAAGAGAACAAATGTCTATTCAGAACAGATAGAATATAGGACAATGGATGTGGGAACAAAGAGTCAAAAGAGGGAGCATATGCCAAATGGGAAAATTATTGCAACATATCAATTAGTAAAGATATGTGAGCATTTACTCTGAAGACCTTAACATATGGCAGGTTTATCCAGATGAAGGTAAAAACTGTGAAGCAGTATATTAGCCTGTAGTAGATTAAATCCATCAAGGGCTGCTTGTTTAATTAGGCACGAGGTAGAGCTTGTGTAGGATAATCATCATCATCTCTTAAGAGGATTTTATGTTGGCTGAAGATTTGCAAAAGCCTTTCTCAAAGCTATTAATGCAGCTTCTGCTTTTCTGGTTTGTTTCTTGAGCCAGGGACTCTTTTCATAGTTGCAGTTCCATGTAGCCAATTGCGTTTTGGACATCTCCACTTGGTACCTCACATTCTGGCATAACCAAAATTGAACATGTTGTTTTTCCTACAAATCCTCCTGTTACTTCTGTTTCCTAGTTCAGAAGGTGAGATGGCTTGGAAGTGTTATTTATCAAGAGGATGAGTTAAGTCTGGCAGCTGTTTGTTTGTTTCATTCAAAGCAGTGGTGTTCAGTGGGGAGTGATTTTGCCCCCAAGGGACACTTGGCAGTCTTTGAAAACAGGTTTTGATACTCACAACTGATAAGAGTGCTGTTGCAGTCTTGGAGGTAGAGGCCAGGAATCCAGCTGAAATACTGTGCAATGTGTAGGACAACCTTCCATGACAGAATTAATTATTCAGCTAGAGGTGTCAATAGTGTAGAGATTGAGTAAACCTAATCCCCAGTAACTCTTGTGTTATCCAGCTGAGAACCACCACCTCCACCCCACTCTCCCCCCCGGCACTGGGGATTGAACTCACAACCTTGTGCTTGCCAGGCAGGCGCTTAGGCCTCTGAGCTAGATCCCCAGTCCCCACCCCCATTTTTGAGACAGACTCTCACTGTATAGTTCAGGGTGGCCTCAGACTCACTGTGTAGCCAAAGCTGGCTTTGAACTCATGGAGATCCTCTTGCCTCAGCCTCCTGGATGCTGGGATTACAAGCATGTGCCACCACACTTGGCCTAATACCCTTTTACTCCTATCCTAGGAAGGCTTTCATTTAAACTTTATTGCAAACTGCTTAGAACTTGTGTTCATTGCCTTGCTTATACTGGTCTCAGGGTATTCTTCAGTATTTTGTTTTCTGCAGATAGTGGGAACTATCACAGTGCTGGAATTCTGGTAAGTCTAGAAAGAAAATATCTGCCCATTTGCCTGAATTTCAAATGGGATTGTGATTCTCTTTTCTTTTGTAGTTTGAGATTATCTTGGTGCATCCTTTTTCTCTTCAACTTTCAGGACTTTCAGTTTCAGTGTGTTGGTTATCTGGACTTTTGGGGGGTTTGTTACCACAGCATAACCTGGACCATAAACAATTTAGTCCATAACCACATCTTCCAGAATAAGTGACCAAGGAGAGGTCAGTAAAAGCTATAGTTATGGAATAGTAGGGTTGGTAATGACTATTAAGATGAGTATGCTATGGTAGTCCATTTGCCCCTTACTTTCAATATTGATCTGTAGAGCTGGGTGTGGTGACACATCCTTATAATCCCAGAACTTGATAAATTGAGGCAGGAGAATCTCCACAAAATCAAGGCTGGCATAGGTTCTGTAGTGAGTTCAAGGCCAGGCTGAATGACATAGCTAGACCTTGTCTCAAAAAGAAAAAAAAAAAAAAAAAGAAAGAAAAGGAACAGAGAAAAAAACTGCAAAATACTGACTTACAGTGTCTAAATGAAAGATTCAGTAAAGTAGTCTCAGTGTTTGGAGGGGTATAGGGAAATAGGAGAACTTTTTAAAAAACAGGATACATTGTGTGTTGTGTCTAATATCAAAGGCCATGTCCATCCACAGAGTTAATAAAACTGAAATGTCCAGTAGAATCAGAGTACACTGTTGACAGTGGTTCTAACTCTAGAGGCATCTCCTGAATGAGACATTATTACTAAGAGCCCAATCAGTAATTTGCCTCTCACCTTCACGTTGGGAACATGACCTTCTGTTTGTCTAGTGGGTGGCTTGTAATCTCTCAGGTATCAACTGTTCTATGGACCTTCATACTTAGCATATTTATACCTTGTGTTAGGTTAATTGTACATTTCTTATTTTTAAAAAAAATCAAAAAACAAACACTTAAATCTGGGTCTTCAATCTAGTCTTCCTAATTCAGGGTTTTTGTTTTTATTTCTGTGGAGACATCTTTATAAGCTAGGCATTAATGAGATGTATCCACATTTGCTGGAACATTTTGCTGTTTAAAGTTAGTAGTCTATTTAAAACTGTTTTGAAGTTAGCAGTCTTTTTTGGTAATCAAAAGAGGAAAAGTGTTGCCTCTTTATTTTTTAAATGTTCTTAAATAACAGGTCACCTGTGTTGTTGGAAAGCCTATTTCACTCTTCCTGCATATCTACTGTATTGGATGCAGGCAGATCCCTGAAACAGCTATAACCAAGTTAAACAAAAGGAAATTATTTTCTGAATATCAGATACCCATTTTAAGTGTATAGAGAGCAATGAGAAGCCAGTTATGATAGAGGTTATAATGTTATCAATGAAATCAAATGTATAAAATTTTCTCTATATTTATTCCACTTCTAAGACTTTTTAAAGTTTATTTTTAAAGTAGATCATTTCAAAAATTTTTTATTAAAGTTAATGCATCTGTTTAAAAAACGTTTCTCACAGGGAAGCAGTTCATTCATTTCTTAGTGCTTGCAGATGGGATCCCAGTAGATATCCTACCAACCTGTTCATTCAAGTTTTCCAAAATGATGAACTATATTAATTGTATGTGAACCATATAAAGTACAATTTAAAGAATCATAAAAATATGATTGTTAATGCTCTGTGAAGCAAAAATTATAAGTGGGCACATTGAACCTTGTTGACATTTTAAGTTAACTATAAGTTTCTCATTAAGAAACACACACTCACTGAAAAGGTAAAATTCTTAAGTCTGGCTCTTAAATCAAGTAATAAGTTAACTAGTAAAACATTAATTAGATTTCCGTGTAGAGTAAGAGTCATGAAAAGGCTAGTATATCCAGCTTCTTAGGGAACTGATGGACTAAGAGGAAAGGTTTCTTGGTACAGGTGAGTGGACGGCAGCTCCCTGGAGAGTGGAGCAGATAAAGATGACTGGTATAGCAGACCCTTGAGCCACATACACCAATACGACAGACCCTCCAGGTACTTAGGAGGCAGAGGTGGGAGGATTGCTTGAGCCCAGGAGTTCAAGATCAGCCCGAACAACCTAGAAAGACCTTGTCTCAAAAAAAATCAAATTGTAAACTTTTATTAGAGATAAGGAATGATGACCTTTCCCACTCCTACAGGCAGAAATCTGCGTATTACACTGATGATAATTTGACTGAGAGAGACAGGGTTTTGCTCTATACATAGTACAGGCTTGAACTCACTATGTAGCCCAAGCTGACCTCAAACTCATGGTGATCTTCCTGCCTCAGCCTCCTGAGTGCTGGGATTACAGGGTTGTGCCACTACACCTACTTGCATATTTCTCTTAAAAACAGTTATTTAAGATTTTTACTAACAGGTGGTTGAAGTTTGTTTACTGACTTTTTTCCCCTGGTATTGGGACTTGAACCCAGGACCTTTGCACTGAGCTGTGTCCCCAGTTTTTATTTTGAGTCAAGGTCTTGCTAAGTTGCCAGTTTTTCCACACTGGGCTCAAATTTATGGTCCTTCTGCTTCAGCCTCCCAGAGTGCTGGTATCACAGGCTTGTGCTACCATGTCTGACTTTGTTGATTTTTTTTTTTTTAGTAAGATTCAAATTGTCTAAGCCGGCCTGGTGACATGTGCTTATTGTCCCAGCCAACCAGGAGACAGAGGTGGGAGAATCACTTGAGCCCTGGAGTTCAAAACCAGCCTAAAGTAACCTAGAAAGACTTTGTCTCAAAAAAAAAAATCAAGCTGTAAATGTCTTACTAAAATTGAAAAATGAAATTCTTAAAAACTCAGATTGGCCGTACAAACCAATTTAAGACCTTTAAAAGTATACTGAGAAAAATCAAGGTTCAAAAAACCAAAATGCTTCACATTTGTCATTACCTAAATGAGAGGTCTTAAGGTAATGCTGAAAACCATTCACTGCATAGATAATGCAGTGTTGCTTGTGTGGTCAGCAAGCAGAAATTGAGAATTTAAGGTCTTCAACTCTAGCCTTTTCGTTTCTTGTTGAATTTTTTAGTCTTGTTTTCTTGTTGGATGACTAGATGATTGTAGAGGTAGTAAGTTGACATCTGTTCTGCTTCCCCTGTTCAGGCTGGTGGATTGACTGCTTTTCTCCTTGCCATCTTGGGGTTTAGGGTTTTCTGAGTATCTGTGTTGGGTAACACTGAGATAGCCACTGAGCTTGATTCTCATCTCCTTGATTTTTCTTATCCTCTTCTTTGCTGTCTTTTCTAGACTGATTTTTGCAATGCTATCCTCTTCCATACATATTCTGTCTGACTGGTCTACATTATTCTTCTGTATTCTGATTTTCAGAACCCCCATCACTTGATCTTGCACAGGAATATTGTGATCTATGCCCATTCTGTCTCTGTAGATGGGAAACATTGCCTGTGGTAGGGCTGGCAGTGTTGGGCCTGGCATTTGAGAGGCTCTCTGATCCCTCAGTCTTTCTCCCACTCTGTTTTGGTTACTCTTCTGGTAAGTGTGTGAAGGACCCCTATGATGTGGACAGCACATTGATTTTGGTCTGCTGCATATTTACTGCCTTGCACTGGGATTCTGCTAGGCCCCGTCACATTTGCTGCTTTTCGTTTTTGCACCTTTTCTCCTACAAATACATGAAACCCCACTGTCTTCTAGCATCTACACTCTAGAGGTACTTCCTGGAGTTATTCTTTATGGCAATGGGGTATACAAATACAGCTTTTTGTGTGTGATTCCTGTTTGAGCTGTATGCATTTCTACCTCTAACCATTTACTGGTTCAAAATCTTTGTTGCCAGCCTGCTGGCACCACTGTCTGTGGTGCTGAACATTGTGTCGCTCCCTGAGAGTCTCTTACATGCAGGGATGGTGACTGGTACTGGCTTCAGCAGCTGTGGCTGCACCTGGTTGTGGCTGGTAACCACCTGCTGTGGGTGCAGACATCTCTCCTCCCCCCATCTCCACTCCCACTGCTCCTAGAACTCTGTGTGTAACTTTCGACTCCCCCAAATTTCACTAGTGATAACTTGCTGTTGATCAGAAGCCTTACCAGTACCAAACTGTCAACACATATTTTATATATCTATTATATATGAGAATGGTAAAAGAATTTCTTTTAACAGCAGTGTGCATGCAATTGACTTTGGAGCTGCAGAAAACTCACGGGGAGATGATTAGCATCACATAGTATTTTAAGTGTATACTCACAACACTTGAGCTTACTGCAACAACGAAACAGGTGGCTGCAAAACTACTACAGTGGTTAGCTGTGCTACAATGAATTTTGTGCAGCTGTGGTTTAATAGTGCATCTGTATGTTTGTTTATGTTTCTCTGGACTGAGAATGGTGCCACGTGTGGTTTGTGAGTATTTTTGTACCTAAGTTTCTATAAATTTTAACTTTGTACAATAGATTTGTGTATGTATATATTTTATGGTAGTAAATAACAAAATAGTCTTATCTGTGTATATTTTAGGTATCCCTTACAGATGAGATAAGGTGTGTTCAGGGTGGTATGGCTGTAGACAGGTATCCTTTACATATGTAACTTCTCCCTAAATTTTTGTTATTTTTAGGCTATGTTTGCATATTTTAAAAAATTATCACAGATCCCCACCCCCTAAAAAGAAAACAAAAAAAAGAAAGAAAAAAATCTTTGTATACATAGACCTGTGCATTTCAAGCCCGTGTTGTTCAAAGGTCAATTGTGTATAGAAAGCAGAAACTGTGGGTATAAGGGAGTGTTGGTGCCAGGGGAGATTGTTAAGGGAATAAGGCAGACTTCATATTTGATTTAAAAATGATCTGTGCCTTCATTTTCTTTGTGTCCTTCATGTGCCTGAGTTGCTAATTTAGAACCTTAAAAATTAAAATGAATGTGTGGAAGTAGAAGCACTGACCCATTCCTGAGAGTAAAATTATTTTACCCAGGTTTCTTTTTGGTTCTCAAGATGATGAAAGGAAGCTATGAAGAGTTTCACTTCAAGAGGCTGCTTCTGTGACATTCCAGGAAGTGCAAGGGACCAGAATCTTTTAAAAGGCTCTTGGTAAAGGCAGCACCAGAACCTGCATGCTAAGTCTGTCTTATCTTTTGTACCTCCCACCACCCTTTTGTGGGCAGTTTCCTTCTGACATTTTTCTTATTAGGACCAAGCAATCTCCACTGAGTAGATTGTTTGTTTCTGCCCCAGAGTATGGATTGGAGACTGCGGACTTGTAGGACCCACTATTTATTAGGTAAAGAAAGACTAGATGATGTGAGATGTCAACCAGTGTCTTTGCTGCAAGTTGAATGTGTAATCTGCATTGAGGTGCAGAATTCTTTGTAACATGGTTCATATTGTTTGGAGATCCATAGTTGCTGTTGAACTCAGTTTAAGGAGACAGATAACTGGATGAAGATACACAAAAGAAACAATAGCCTTCATTCTCGTCTGTTTGTAAGGTGATCTTTCTATACCATCTATATTCTTACAAACTTGCCGAGGCAAGAGGATCACAAGTTTGAGGCCAGCCTGGGAGGCTTAGTTAGACCCTCTCAGAATAGTGTAAGAAGGGCTGGAGATGTAGTTTAGCACTAGAGTGCTTGCTTAGCACGGTTGAAGCCCTGGGTTCAATTCTCAGAACCTCTCAACCCCCCGCCCCCCAAAAAACCCCACATGTTTCAGTATACTGTGTACCTTGAAACTGTAATACCTACCTCATTTCTCTCAGAATAAAAGTCAAACTGGTGAAGAATGTAAGGTCTTTCATAATCTGGCCCCTGCAAAGCATTCTTATCCCATTGTAAGTGCTATGTATCAATACTTGTTTTCCCCAGTATGGTACTTCACAGATTGCTCATGTTTCCTCCATGATTTTAAGGCCCTCTGACTGCCCCTTTTAACTTGTTGACTCACTTCTAGCAATTTGGTGCTCAATTATCTCTTCCACATATGCCTATTTTCTGACACTGTTCTGTTTCTTTGCTCCTTGATGTATTGAGACTGGTAAGGGGCTCATGAAGTTTCTTAGCACCTAACACTTAACCTTCATACTAAATTCCATTTTCTTTTTCCTCTACATTCTCCTCCTCTTTCTCCTTTTCTGCTTGTTTTTGTGGCTTTTTCAGGCCATGCCCCTTAAAAATAGGAGCATTTTTCATGTTGTGTGTATCTGATCGTAAAATAGCTTCATAGTCTGAGTCCATGAGATGTTTTCTGAAACCTAGCAGGTAGACAGGAAGACTGCTCATAGCATACTAGTTCATTCCAAAAGCTTTTGAAGATTGAGCTGTGAGAATTTAACTTCTGCCTGTTATGGTTTGTATATAGATGGCCCTCCAAGCCTCATGTAGTCATGGGAGTGACTGAATCTAACATTTATGATTGATTTGTTGTGTAGTGCTGGGATTGGTGGTGTGAGTTCTGCACCCACCCAGGGATGGGCTGTGTACAACATTAAGGGAGAAGAGGTTTGTTTTCCCTTTTCCCTCTTTTGCTCTGGCTGCTGCCTTGAAGTGTTACCCCACTGCCATGCCACCCTGCCTTGGAGCCAGCTGATTATGGACTGCAATCTCCAGAAAGTATAAGCTAAATAAACCTTTCCTTGCTTCACTTTGGGTGTCAGATGTTTTGTCCCAGCAATGAGAGAAAAGTAACCAAGACACCACCTAATTGCTTTCAGTGACAATCCTTTGTTTCTCCCCTAACAGTACTGGGATTTAACATGAGTCCTTACATGCTAGACAAGTTCTCTATCCTTGGACTACACTCCCATCCTTTTTTGAAATTTTTATGTTGAGACAGGATCTTCCTAAATTGCCCATGGTGGTCTTGAGCTTGCAGAGCTCCTGCCTCTGCATCTCAAGTAGCTGGGATTACAGGCATGTACCTCCATGGCTGGTGGCATTATGTTCGAAGGAATAATCTTTCTCATAATCAGTGAGAAGCATAAGAATTACTTTGAAAGACTTGTAAACTGTTTGTCTCACTTACATTGTGATAATCTGTTTTATTCATGAGTTAAGTATTTATCAGGAATATTAAAGAAAAGAAAAGAAAACAAAAACAAAAAAATGAACTTGATAGGAGTGACCTAAATTGAAGATGGAAAAGTGACTTGGAAAGAAACTTTAGGTCTTGGTATCCTGTTCATTTAAGAACTAACCACTCAATCTGCAATAATTGTTTCAAATGTGGGACACAGGCAGAAATCTTCCATAAAGAGAGTCTGTCACAGAAGTATTTTCATAGGTAGGCACTTACAAATCTAGCTGTTTATATTTATTACTTCCTTGATAACTAAATTCTTTAATTACCTGTTAGTTGTATGTCAGACACCAATTTAAAAATCCATGAATGAAATAAATAAGCATAGTTCATCAGTGCATTGGTGAAAAGTAAAGGATTCAGGGTCATGGCAGACTTTTTTAAGATGAAAACTGATGGGATGTATTTTATAAATTAAAGAGATTGGTTTATTAAAGTTTTATATTAAAGAATCAGTGTCAAAGGGTAATTTTGTACTGAGATTTCATATAGACTACAGGGAACTAGGATTAGTTTCATGTAGGTGTATTTCTTTGGGATGATGAAGAGACTTGAGCATAGGGTAGGTAGAGATAAACTTTCAGTTTAGGAGTTGGATGCTCAGAAGAGAAAGCCTAGAAAAACCTGTGTTTACTCCGGAGTAGGTGGTAAAGTCTTGTTAAGAAAAGATTGAAGTGAGGGCTGGATGGGATACCTGATGATTTGGGATGGTTTCAGTGGGAAACCAACAGGGAACCACTGAAGGATTTGCTGAGCAGTCCTGGCCTATGGAGGCCGGTGGTGATACCAGTTCATGCAGTTATTTAATCCTTGTTTTCCAGTATCACTTAGCTTTCTCTGTATGGTGTTGCACTAGGAAAATGTTTAGATTGTTCTTGGGAATTGTCAGAGCAAATAATTAAAGTGATGGGTTCTTTGGAATCCAGTCTGGATAAGAAATGAAACGAGAAAGGAAGGGACCCGATAAACTAGTTTGGAGAGAAATCTGGGGACCTGAAGTCTCAGTGATGTTGAGATCAGATGGGTAGGAAGAGAGAGCAAATGCTGGAAGCATGGGATGTGGTGTATGCTGGCATTAAACACAGAGTGGCATGGGTCGGAAGTGGTATTGAAGACCTGAGGATGCCAGAATTGCCTCCTAGGCCATCGGACAGGTGTGATCAGGTGTGGAAGATGAGAAAATTCTGTTTTAAATGTCAGAAAGGAATTTCCTTGGGATGATTAGGCTTCTGGGAAGACAAAAGGGATAGGATAGTGTTGTGTGCAGTGTTCAAGGCAGAGTAGGGGTTCCAGAGGACTTTATAGGAAGATTTTGGACAGAGGTAAATGTGGTTTATAAAATTGAGCTTAGTTTTCTCCTATTGTTCCAGGTCACC
>RJWT010015561.1:0-20349 GCA_004365215.1 Cuniculus paca | reverse complement strand
TTCTTTAGAGAGATGTCTACTAAGATGCTTTACTAATTTTTAAAATTAGGTTGTCATTTTATTGAGCAGATAAGAGTTAAAATATATTCTATATAAATCTCATTAGGTATTGAGTGACAAATACTTTCTCCTTTTCTTTGGGTTATCTTTTTACTTTCTTATGGTATTTTTTTCAAACACAAAAAGTTGTAAGTTTGATGAAGTCTGGTTTTTTTCTTTTGTTGCTTGTGCTGTTGGTGTTAGGTTAGATAAATTATTTCTTAATCTAAGGTATGAAGATTTATTCTTATGTTTTAAGTTTTATAGTCTAAAGTCTTCCATTTAGGTCTATGATCCAGTCTTCATATTTTTGCATGAGATTATCCAATTGTCCCAGCACTATTTGTTAGAAAGATTATTTTTCCCACCATTGAATTATCTTGGCATACTTATTTTATTTTATTATTTATTTATTTATTTATTTATTGGCACCAGGGATTGAACTCACGACCTGGTGCTTGCCAGGCAGTTGCTTAGGCCGCTGAGCTAGATCCCTGGCCCTTTATTTTATTTTGAAAACAAAACAACAACAACAAATGATGATACAGAATTTCAAAACAAAATAATAGGAAATTAACACTGGTTAATATATTGTGTATTATCTTCAAAGTAGTTGTTCAGATTACAAGATTTAGGCCTGAAAAAAATGATCAAACAGTGAAAGCACAAACTGTTCTTTTTGATGAACTAACAGAGATGAGTAGTATAGTTACCTGTCTTGTATGTGTATATATATATATATATTTATATATTATAATCTTTTAGCATCTTTATTTTAAAAAAATTAACAGTAAATGTGAGGGTTTATTGCTGTGCTTTCAATTCTATTCCATTGATCTATGTGACTCTATATATCTTGTTTGTTTTTGCTAGTTTGTTACTAAGTATGGTGTGTGAAATTCAGCAGAGAAAACTCTCCTAGTTAAACACATTTAATATTTCGAGAAAAAGTTTCTGTGATTTTTTGGGGGCACTGACATTATCTGTTTAACCCACTGTTAAATTCTCAAGAACCAATGCCAGGCACGTGGTGGTGCTCTGTAAATATTTGCAAAGGACCAGTTTAAATCATGCTGCTGCTGTTGCTTTTGTAACTTGAAATTCTGTATTTCAATTTCTCAAACTTTTCTGTACAGGCTTTGAGTGTACCTATTTATGTTCTGCAAAGGATTTGCCTTTGGTTCTTTGGGTAAATCACTTGGTGGAGGACTGGAAAAAGGGTATCTGCATATGTTTTACGAATAACTTTTGGATAGCTTTGATAGGTGAAGATATTAGAATAGTTAATATTTAAATATGTACGTGTTTTTCATCTATTAGCTTGAAACATACTGAGAAATTCTTAGAGACTTATGATGCTGGGAGTTTTTTTCTAGAAAAAGATGACGAGAAGACTGCACCTGAGCACATGACCTCTCCCATCACTTTAAACCCTGAACTTCAGGGATTTCTAGCAAGACTGCAGGCTGAAGCCAGTGAGCAGCTGTGCCTTTTAGGATTTGAACTAGGATCTGCTATAACTGAGGAAGATTGTAGCAAATCGTAGTGGTATTGAAACTGGAACAACATAAGCTCTACAGTCTTGTCTGGACTGTACATTTTTTAAGTCGCTGTTCAAAACGCTTGAAAAATCTCAATAGATACATAGCTACCACAGCACTCTTTATGAAGAGAATCTCAAGTATTTAGAATCTAGGTAGTGTGGCAGCATCCCCAGATCTTTCACACCCGCTAGCTTCTGTTTGTCATTGCCTTTTCAGCCACTCTTTCATTATTTTGCCCAGTAGTTCATCCAAACCTGTGATAGTCACTTGTAGTCAGTGAACTCAGCCCCTTGATAGCCCTGAAAAGGCGGCAGGTAGCCAGGGTGGAAGTGTGGAGATAGCATAAATTACAGCACACTGGATTTCACTTACAGCAGACAGTGAGGCCCTGTGTGGGTGCAGAAATCATCTCACGCAGCAGCCCCAGTGAGGGGTGCTGATCCCCGTGGGCCCAGAGCCATGTTCCCCCCATCTCCCATCCCTACTGTCTTCACTGCATGGAAGGAAGGATTGAGAGCTGATTGTAGAGGCTGAGTCCAGAATTCATTGAAAACCACTTAGATTGACTGCCAGGCCTGTTGTCTCCTATGTTCCCAACCCCTCCCTGTATTTTTGTTTTGGTTTCCTCCCAACACCTCTCTAAAATGAAATCTTTCTAGTTCCGTGGTTTGTGCTGATTACCTTCTACAGCCTTAGCAAGCATTTGAATTTGTGGAACTCTTCCTGGTTAGGTCATGTTTTTTCGTTTGTTTCTGTTTTTATATTTTCTTTAATTTATGTAAAAGATTGCTTATGTGGAATTTTTTTCAGAATCATAGTTATTACATTGCATTTTAATTTTTGGCTATTTTGAAAATTCTTATTTATCGAAAAGGTCTAGAATAATTTATTTAATGACATGGTTTTAGAGCTTGTGACACTTAAACTATTTCCATGGTCTTTATTTTGTAAAGACTTTACCCTGAGTTCCGCCAGCTCAATGCTGACATCTCTCCAGGAAAGATAATTAAAAACTGATTAGTGACCCTTTTTATTGCCCGAGGGAGGATGCAGAGGAGAGCAAGGTAAAATTATTCTTTTGTTGAGGGGTTCAGATGTCTTATCATCAGGAGACTAATAGATCTTTTCCCCTGATAATGATTGTTTCTTTATGCTTTTGCTGCTGTTTGCAAGGGCAGTTGGAGGATGTACGAATTTTCCAGAATTCCTTAGAGAGCCTGCTTCTTTTTTGTTTCTCTGTTTTTACGTCATGTTCTGGGACAGTTATTTGAAGATAATAGGTTTTGAGGGTGAGAGTGTATTGGAGTCTGGATCAATGCTATGTGTCTGTAATTGTAGGTAGGCATTTGTCAACTCAATTGTATAAGATTTTGTTTAAGCTTATCATGCACCCAGTAACACCCTGATTTCTGGTGGTGGATGGTGCAGCAGGAGGACTTTTGTCCATAAGAAGTTTAACTTCTAGGTGGAAAGACAAAGCATTTCCTTATAAAACAATAGAGGATAATTCAGGACAATATAAAATCAAGTATTGGGTTACATGGTGGGATTCTAATAGGTATGAAAGTGATTTTTTTTTTTTGAGACAGGGTCTTGCTACATAGTTCAGGTTGGCCTTCAACTCACTATGTAGCCCAGGCTGGCCTTGAACTCATAGTGATCTTCCTGTCTCAGTTTTTGGTGTGCGGGGATTACAAGCATGCACTACCAAGACCAACTTCTAGAAATTCTTACAGGAAAGAAATTCATTTAGGATGGGGTTAATCAAGAAAAGTGTTTTTAAAAAGTGAATACAGGTTCACAGTGCCTTATCTGAAAGTCTTGGGGCCAAATGTGTTTAAAGATCCAAGATTTTTCAGATTCCAGTGAGGTAATATGGTGTATACATTATGCAACCTTCCAGGGCAGGTCTAGGGTGGTACCTCATAAACCTCAAACATCAATATTTCTGCAGTTTAACATTTGGATATCCACAATAAGTGAGGGTCCAAAAGAACTGTAAGAAGCTTTGTAGCAATTTATAGCAGATTTTTTGTTCCTATATGAGTTATCTCTTGCTATGAAGAATCAACATTTATCATACATAGTTTCTGTGGGTCAGGAATCCAGGAGTAGCTTATTTGGCTGCTCTGGTTCAGGATCTCCCACACAGTTATGTTCAAGATATGACAGACGTATTGGTCATCTGGAGATGTTAGATCTGCTTCCAAGCTCACTCATGTGGCTGTTGGCAGGCCTCGTTCTTCAGTGACTGTTGACAGAAGCCTCTGCTCCTCCCAGTGTGGCCTTTCCATTGTTTGAGTACCCTTGCAACGTGGCAACTAGCTTCTCTCTAGAGCAAGTGATGAGAGAGGCAGATGGACACGGGGAAAGAGAGGAAAGGAGGGATGGAGGGAGGCGCGTCCTGTTACTTTGGTTGTATTTTTTTAGTCACCCCAACGAGCCTTGGTGTGAGAGGAGACTATCCAAGGATTGGAAGACCAAGAGGTGTGGCTCACTGGGTACCATCTTGAAGATAGAGTACCATAATCCTCAGATAAGTTTGGCATTAAGTTTAAGAGGAAATGTTAAATTTTCATATCTTTTTGGATATTAGATTGTGGATTTCTATAGACTTTGGCCTCCTGAAAGTGATGACTTGTGAGGATGGCCTGTGCCTCTCAAAGGTGTCCAAATGGAGACACATGTCAAACAAGGAAATGGGTTCATGGAGGAAGACAAGGAGTGTTCGGCCAATGCTCAAACTAGCAATTTCCTGAGTGTCAAGTCCTGCATTTGATGTGAGGAATAGACAATTTTTAAGCACTTGGAGCTTAAATCTGGAAGTATGCTTTTGAGAAGTAATCAGTGCTTGATATAAGTATGTTTATTGAAAATATATTTATTTAATGGGAATGATAGCCTGTACAGTGGGAGGAGCAGAGAATCTGGACTCAAAGCATCCTGTTTCCTCTTCTGCTGCCTTCATTTTGTAGCTTGGAAAAGTCTTCAGCATGCTGGAGTCTTATTTTTTCCATTTGTAAAATTATGTGGATGTTAATATCATCCTGTTAATCTAAGTTTTGGGAGGCTCAAAGGAGGTAATGGCTGAAAAGCTCTTGGAAAATGTTAAAGCTCTCTAAAGTGTTAATAATTATTATTTTTTGGCTTCATCATTTACTCACCAGTGACCTTTGGCAACTCGTTTAACTCACTGCCTGAGTTTGATCTTCAGTAAAATGAGGATAATGTTATCTACTTCATAGGTCATGAGGGTTAAATGAAATCATGTAAGAGCTCAGAGTAGTGGTAAATACCATGATAAATACCAAATAAAGGTTAGTTGCATTACATAGCCATATAATGCTAAACCTGAAATCATGACCTTGATGTCCTTAGAAGCTGTAAATCATTAGGCAAAGTACTATCTTTGTTAAAAGGCATTTTATTTGCATTTAAATTCCCTGATTAGAAAACAGATTCATTGAGTTTATTTCAAAAACAACTACCAGCTTTCTCTGTCTCTCTATTTGATGTGGATTTTTATGTATAACTTTTTACATTTTTGAAGGTCATAGGGTAAAGGAAAACTGCTTGTATTTCTGATAGGATAGTGGTCAAGAGTGAACTGGTTTGCTTGCCTGACCGAGCATAAATAGGTCAATTCAGTTGAGTTAACTTTGATCACTTGATGAAGATGTCTGATCATTTCAGAAATGATGCTTATATTCTAGAAGCTGGCATGGTTTACCAGTTAAAATTCCTTGTAAATTATCAGTCCAAAAAAAAGGACACAGTTCTTTTGTTAATTTTAGTAATGAAGACATGATGAGTTAGCTTTGTAGTAATTTAAATTTTTCCTTTTTTTTTTTTTTTGAGCTCTTAAGAACCTTGATAAATCCTTGTTTTCTAGAGTCTTTGTCTAACAAACTCTGAAGACCTGTCCCCTAGGCTTTCGTGAAGCCATTATATGCACCCAGGAGAGCAGGTTGTGACAGCGTCATAGAGACATCAGTGTTGACACAGGCATGATGGCCACTTCCAAGGGACAATTACAAAGGAAACCAGACCCTAGGCTGACAGCAGACCAATCCCTTTAGGTCACAGATTTCCTTCGTGAATGGCAGTTTAGAAACTCGGAGCCCTCATATATTTTCACATTAAAAAATCTTGTTTTCTTCCTATTTGAAAATGCTGTACTTTTTTTCCCCCTTCTGATGAACCAGACAGAAAGATAAGTGCCCTAACATTTAAACATCATATCAAGTATTTGTGTTTAAGGGTAAACAGATGACTGACTGCTCTCTAGAAACCCTTTATCTTCCTTTTAAAATTTGTTTTCAAAAGATGAACAGTATTTAAATCCTGAAGCAACATTTTCTTAAAGTATGAAAGTCAGAGCGCCTGAAAGTGTGTGCATATTCAACAAAATACACCTTAAAGAAAAGTCTGTAATTTAGAAAAGTTTCATTGTAAATTGATCTGGTTTTTACATGCTTCTGTTCTTGTGTCAGAAATGTTAAAAAGATGCAGGGATTCTCCCTCCAGGGTGGGGAGGGTTGGTGATTTTTATGTGATAAATTGCTTCTAGTTTGCTGATCTTTTCATGTGCTTTTTCCTTTCCGTAGTAATTGCTGCACTGGCGAAAGCCATGATCCTGACAAAGACTGCTATAGTTATTAGCACAAAGCCGAAGACAAGCCTACTTCTGCTTTAGTTGTACTTTTCTACCTTCATCTGCAGTGGTTAGATAAGTTTATACCATTTACTTGAGGTCCAGAATGACAATGATATTTCTTCTGCTTTTAATTCTGCTTTGAAAGGAAGTCATACACATGTTATTAAATATTGCTAACTTTCTAGGTTTCTAAGCATAATTAACCAAAAGTGATGAGCAGCAATTACTGGGGCTCTCTCTGCCTTTATAGCATGTATTTATCGAAGTTTGGTGCTCATTTTGGTAAATCTCTTGTCCATGGAAGATTCACTGGGACTACTTGGTTGATTGTGTAAGAGTAGGTTAGATTCCTCTTGTAGGCAGAAAAAGGAGCAAGGGACAATAAGGACAAAATTGTGTAATTTTTGTAATACTAAGGAGTCTTGTACTTCCCCATAAATTAAAACTTCTGGGTGAGAGGGAAGCCGCTACAATACACATGTATATTTGTTATTATTTCTGATTGTGTCAGTGCATGCAGGGCTAACATTTTTGTTTTTAATTAAAATTTGTTAGTTTCCTCTTCTGCAGGAAGTTTTAGTTCTTAACTGAGCACAGGATAACGGAAGCGTTCCTCAGAGTGTGAGTAGTATGTTAAATGCATGTTCACTGGAAGCGTTTAATGAAAGGAGCAGTGGCCAGCTTCTTTCCAGTTCCCAGGGTCTGGGGAAGCCGTGGTGACAGTGCCTACTTTCAGAGCCTGGAGACAGGATCTGTGGTTTATCTAGTCTGGAGCCACAATCAGCTTTTCACTAGCCAGGTTCCACAGATTGTGGCTTTATCAGTTCCCCCCTCACAGAGTGGACAGGCAGGTCTCAGAAAAATCAATCAAGTTTCCTGTTTTCAGCAAATTGAGTGATGGGTTTGGTGGAGAAAGAGTGAAGTTGAACACTTTGGTTTTTTAGTGACTTTTTAAAAAATCTATTGTGTATTTTTGTCGCAAAATCTACTTTGTAGAGTAAAATCATATGTAATTAAAAGTTGCCAGCAAAGAAGAGTGAGGCAGTCTACTCAGTTGAAGTTTGAACAGTCCTGGCCAGGCACCCAGTTTGTGTGTCATGTAATGTCCAACACCTGGTGGTGTTTGGTAAATGTGGCTCCTGTTCCCTTCTTGACACTAGGTAGCCTGTTACCAGGACACGAATGCATGTGGAATTATAAGAGAGCAGCCAAATGTAGTCCAAGACTGGAAGGGGGATGTTGAATAGGGAAGAGACATGAGGATCTCCTGAAGTGTGTCTTGAATCTGACTGTTACGGATAAGTGGGCTTTAGGTATGTATATAAAAGGTGAGGGATTGTCCAGTGGGAGTGCTGGGACAGTGAAGAGACTGTGTGAACCTGGAGGGAAAGGGACAAAAAAAATCAGCTTCCCTCCCATTGGGGTGGAAGGAGGATTTGAAATCCATGCAGACGATGGAAGAGCGAATGGGTGATAGGTCAAAGAAGAGAGCCCTGTGGTACTTCTGAACATTCAACTGGTAGTTGCTGATCAGGCTGGGCAGAGCTAGGGGAGTGTGGATTCTGGGAAGTATTAGTGTGAGATGAGAGCTGGGATTCAGCAGTGGCAGAGGATGGAGGGGAAAAAAATATAAGGATGCTTGGGACAGTCATTCATCCAACAAATATATTTCGAGAAGCTTCCAGGTGCCGGGCACAGGGCCAGACCCTGGATGCAGCCGTGAAGCAGAAAAGCACAGTCCCTACTGGTGTGCCGCTTACCTTAGTGGGGGACCAGGGTGGTAATCACATGGGCCCAGGTGGGGAGGGCGGGATGCTGGTGGTGACAGGGAGTCTGAAGGAGTGGACCCTTCTGAGAATTGGTCATTGTGGTGACATGGGTGGGGGCAGAAGGAACAGCCTGTTTCCTGAAGCGGAAACTGGAAGACGCTAGCATGGCCGGAGCGCAGTCAGGGGGAGAAGTGAAAGAGCTGGGGATATGTCATGGTCAGCGTGAGGGAGGGCGAATGGGCAGAAGGGTGCAGATGGGATGGGGGTTGGATAGTTTGATTTGGGTAAGGGGGATGGGGTCAGAATCCAGTTTCTGTTTATTGGCTGTTTCTTCTCTCCTTATACAGGATAGCTGATTTGCCTAATTATAACTGTCTGAAGTGGTGATTATTTAATATGACCTACCTGAGATCAAAGCCACAGAAATTTTATTTAGGTGTGTCATTGGGGGGTGTCCATTTTCTGGAGAAATGTACCCTTATAACACAGTATTTTCTGTTTTGCACAAATGATTTATATATTAAAAGCTTTAGGTTTCTCTTATTTTATTTTATTTTATTTTTTTGTGGGGGGTGGGTCTCACTATGTAGTTTGTTTCAGGCTGGTCTTTCTAGGGGAGAGAGTTTGAGACAAGGTCTTGCTGTGTAGCCCAGGCTGGCCTCAAACTTGCAGTGATCCTGCTGCCTCAGCTTCCTGAGTGCTAGGATTACATCTAGGCTTGTCTTGAACTCACTATGTAACCCAGGCTGGTCTTGAACTCTTGGTAATCTTCCTGCCTCAGCCTCCCATCCAATTTCTGGGATTACTGCACCTGGCTTGTGTTTATCTTATTTTAAAAGGTAATTCTTAAGAGTAAGTAAGATTGGTACTCTTAAATACTCAGGGTTCTAAAGCTTAAGATTCATGATATTGTCAGGAATAAAGTTTGTTTCTCACACTTGGAGCCCATTTCAGCCTCAGTGCCTTAGCAAGTGCTATCGCTTCGTGGACTGCTTCCCCCAGAATTCTGCACAGCCAACCCTCACTCTGTGAGTCTCTGCTTAATGTCTCCTCTGCAGAGGCCTTCCTTCACCTCCTGCACAGTGGGCTTGCAGTACATAATTCGTGAACGAATACCTCTTTTTGATGCAGGGCTAAAGTCTCGTTTCTCTGACGAGGTCTAATTAAGGTATCACTGTCATCATCATCATTGTTGTCCTGTCTCCCTCCTCTTCCTTCAGGTTAGGTTCTCTTAGCCTCCTTCTTCCAGAAAACGTTCTGACAGTGAGAGAAAGATCTCTAAGGCCCTGTGTCTGCCACCTTGAAGGCCGTGTTCCAAGCCCAGGGACAGTTCATTCAGAGCCTATGAGGTCAGATTGGCAAGTAAGTTGAATTGATTTTTTGAATCTGTAGCAAATACAGGCCTAACTGGATCTTAACCACTTATCAGTCCCATTATTTAAATACGAGATGACTAAAAATTGCATTTTTTTCATTTTTGTAAGATAATACAACAGAAACTATATAAATGATGATTCTATCAAATTTATTCAATATGAGAGTTGATGGTTGAAATGACACCTGAGTTTTGATTGACTATTCTATTTTGTTTTGTTTGATTTTATTATGTCTGATGGTATAAACAACTACTTTGAAGATAACAAGATGCATTATGGTAGCCACTGTTGTATTCCTACTGTCTTGTTTTTGAAGTCCTGTATTGCTTTCATTGTTTGTTTTGATTGGTTTTATTCTGTTTTGCTTTGTTTGATTTTATTGTGCCTGATGGTATGGAAAGTTATTTTGAGGATAGCAAGAGGCAACATGATAGCTATTGTTGGTTTATTTTTATCTTGTTTTGAAGTCTGGTATCAGTTCATTGTTTTGTTTTGATTGACTCTATTCTGTTTTTTTTTCCAGTTTTATTCTCTTCAAAATTAAAAAAAAAAAAGACACCTGCCTGAGCAACATCGGGGTAGTGAGTTTGTAAACCAACACACTGCTGAGTGATGCTCAGTATGAACTATTAAGTGGTTTAATCGAAGGGAAGGAACCCGAGTTGTAAGGAAGCATTTATGATGAGATTGTACTGTGACACCAGGAGCCCTCCATCTGCTGAGGCTAGAGAGTGGACAAGCCTAGAAAAAAGAAAGGAAAAGCCATATTTTAAAATAAAGGAATATTCCTTATGTTCCCTCACCTTGACAATAATATTTTTATATTGAATGATTACTGCTATTTAGTGAATGGGTTGAACTAAGTATCCAAGGCCACCTTTCATCTTAAAAGCTGTGTGATCCAGTTCTTGTCTAAATATTCTACTTTGGTCCGTTTGTTTCATGCATCATTGTATGAACTTTCCGGGTGCATCCCTTAGCTTATTGGCTTAGTGCAGTGATGGCGAACCTCTTTCAGCGATACAAGCAGCCCACTGTGGGAAGTGTGCCATAGGTTCGCCACCACTGGCTTGGTGTACTCTAGCCTGAGTATTCTAGAAGGGGAATTTCTGGATCTAAATGCATAGTTTTTGTTGTTGTTGTTGTTGTTCTTGGGTTGTTTGTTCTTTGGTTTTGCTCTTGATTAAGGGGGCTGAAAGTTTGTGGTTTTGTACTGGAAATTGAACTCAGGACTTCGTGCTTGTCAGGCAGGTGCTGTGCTGCCGAGCTATATCCCTGGCCCCTGAAAGTTTTTTATGTTGCACTGTAGAATGATGGTTAATGATTAGGCTGTTGAGATATTCCTCTTTCTCCTCCCTTCTCCTCTCTTTTCTCATCTCTTCTCTCCCTCTCCTCCTTCTCCTCTCCTCTCTTCCCCTCCACTTCTCTTCCCTCCCTGTCTCTGTCTCTCTCATCACTTGCTCTGCGGAAAGCCTGCTGACCAGCCCTGAGGCCCCTTGCCAGCAGCCCTGTGGTGAGCTACTCAGAAGTGGATCCTTCAGCCTCAGGCACGCCTTCAGTTAGTTGATTGCAGCCCTGGCTGATGGTTATGGTATAGATCTAAATATTCCCCTGAAGTCTCATGGAAGGTGATTGGATTATGGGGGTGCTATACTCATCAGTGGATCCATCCATCCATGAATTTAGTAGCTAAATGTGTTGTTAGGAGGTGAAGGTGAGGTATGACCTAGAGGTGGTGTATGACGTGAAAGGGTGCATTCTTGTCCCCAGCTCCCTCTCCTCCTCCCCTCCCCTTCCCTTTACCCCTCTCTGCTTAGGGTGAGAAGAGTTGCTTTACCATTCCCTTCTACCCTGCTGTTCTGTTTTGGAGTCAACCAGCCATGGACTGATTCCTCTGAAAACTGTGAGCCAAAATAAACCCTTCCTCTAAGTTGCAGGTAACAGGTATTTTGTCCCAGCAACTGGAAAGTGACTAATACAGATGTTCTGACAATAACCTCACAAGAGAGCAAGAGTCTGAACAACTCAGTTTAACTTAGTTTCTCCTGGATTCCTGACTCAGATGCTGTGTGAGATAAGTGTTTGTTGTTTTAAGCCATTAGATTTGGAAGTGATTTGTTACACAGCAGTTGTACACTATAGTTGTCCTCTGATGTCCTGTGGGTGTCTGATTTTGTTTAAGAGTAAAACTTAACATGACCTTCTAAAACAGAGTATGTATCTGGAATAAACTTCTTACTGAAGCAAAGTATGAAATGATTTTCTTACAGTGGCATTATTTCATATCATTTAAGCATGGAGACCGTAGAATTTATATGAGAGTTTAGTTATGCGTGTCAATCCCATCCCTTATTTCTGTATGAAAATTGGATCAGCTACTTAGTCTCTGAGCTTTCTTCAGGCTTCTCTTTGTAAAAAGGTGGTAGTAACAATCACTACTACTTTTACCATAATTTGAGGATCAAATGAGAGATTCTATATTAAGTGTTTATTAGTACAGTGTCAGTAGTATAAAAGATATGCCAATGTAACTATTACTTAATGTGGGGAAGTAAAAATTTTGAATGAAATGACTTGAAAGTATTTGAAGATATTAGAGACTTGCTTTTTAAAAATATGATTGCACTTTATTTGTTCTTACTGTTGTCCCCTGAACCTCCTGGTGTGCCCTAGCCTTTTTTTTTTTTTTTAAACATGCCCATCAGTTCCTCTCCTGGGATAAGAAATTACTTTAGCATAAGTTCACAGCTCATTAAATTAATTTGAGAACCAACTGCTTCGGAGCCCCACAAACCAATAATTTACTCTTAAGTGTGTGTTTACGTCTGGGAACTCCTAGCAGGGGGCTAAGGGGAGAGTAATGGGCTTGGAGACTCCCTCGCCAGTGCTGACTGTCCCCTGCCCAGCTGGCTCATAAGACCAGTTACCCAACCAGGTTGCCATTTGGAAGATTAAAGACAGCTGTTTTGCATACCACATAATCATACAGAGCACAGGGGGAGAGAAAGATCCAGAGCTGCTGGTGCACATAGTAATTGAGCAGGTGGATGAGAAGCTGGGGCCAGATCTTTGAGAGAACCGGCTACTGCCGAGGCCTGGCCCGGCCGGAGGAGTGTCTTGTGGCCAGGCGGTGGTTTGTGGACTGGAGGTTTTCCTCCGCAGCCTGTCTATTGCCAGCCCTTACTTTCCCATTCCTTCTGCCTCGCAGCCCACAGGCACTGACCTGAGAATGCACATTACAGTGGTGCAGGGAAGCTTTGAAAACAACCAACCAACTGGAGCTTCTAATTCAGGTGCTCTCGATGGTGTCTGATTTTGGGTAAAATTTAAAAACCTCCTTCGGTTGACTAAGATGCAAAGCGGGGCTTGCAAGCCAGTGCCCCAGGCCAGGTGGATCTGCTGATTTCTGTTTCCAGGCTCCTCCCCTGCACTTCACGTCCACCTCTGTTATTTAAGGCTGACTCTGGCAGCAGTGCTGCTGTGCACCTTTAAGCTGCTATCTTAAATTGCTTTCTCTTTTACCATGGAGGGAAGGAAGATTTATTTTTTTGTGTGAAAAATCATTGGCTGCAACTAAATACTGTATGGGTAAAGTGTTAGCTTGCCGCCCTGTTGGGCTTTGAATTAATGTAATGATCTGTGAGTTTCTGCTGAAACAACTTGAATTACTAAATCTTTCTTGGTGCCACTGCCCCTAGACTGTAAATTTTGGGACTTGGTGTTTTGTTGCTATTAAAAATTTGACATTTTTTAAATGGGGAAGGTAGAAGTTTAAGAATGCATGTCATGAGTTCTGAATACATCTAGGGCTAATCTAATTTTTTTTCTCTTTCATGTAACTGTATAACAATGCTTTGGCCTTTTAATAAAATACAGTGTACTGGGCTGCTTCATATACCATCTCACTCACAGATGATGTATATTTGAAAATGTAGAAACTTTTCCAGTGTGTACTTCAGAGGTCTTAAGATTTTATAATAAATATAAATATTATTTTGCATCTCAAAGGAAAACTTGCAAATTATTCAGTGCAGTTGCTTTAAGATATTTCTACCTAGTAAGGAAATCTAATCCTGGCCCATTCCAGAGAGTTCTTTAATGGAAGTTCTTACCTTTGAAATACTGAAAATGATGGGAAGGCTTTGGAAGCTGGATGGGAGGGACATTGAATTGGGGGTGGTGGGGAAGAGCCTCTGTGTCCGATGTGATCTGTTCGGCACTACCAGTCATTCGTCTGCCTTCATCCCCAGTTGAAGGATCAGGCCAAGTTGGAGCTGGAAGCCAGCACCAGTAACCATCCGAATCAGCCTTGGACTTTCACGAGCACAGTTGTGAGAGCAGCGTCCCCAGTGGAAAGGCCAGGGAGGATGCGGGCCGCAGACTCAGAAGTCTGTGCCGTGAAGCAGTGCAGGTCCTTAAGTCAGCCCATCAAGGGCAGGGCACTTACTGTTACAGCTGATGCAGCCTTTGGGTTTTCCTCCTAGGGCTTCTGGCTGTCCTAAAGCCTTCCAGTTGTGATCATGCTCACATTAGTCCAGTGGGAAGGGCTCACTCTGTCCTCTGGGCTTTCAGTTTTTTGTATCTGATGTGAGGCCTATTTCTTGTGGGGCTTTTCTGGGCTTTCCCGGTGGCTGCATATATGCTCAGGATATCCAGATAGCTGTTTTCTCTTTGTAGGGTTTTTCTTTCATTGTCTAAGGCAGGGACCTACTGGTACCAACCCTGTCAATGTTGAGGTCTGTGTGTAGGGAGACAGAAGGGAAAGGATCGACTCTCGTCTTCTTTTTCCCCTCCTCTGGATTGCTTTGGCTTCCTTCAAGGAGAATCACTTTCTGTTCCCTGAGCTTCTCCGTCTACTCAGTCCCCAGTGCGTCTGGGGTATCTTCCTTGTCTGTTTTACCAGTGTGACCAAATCATTATCCTAAGTGTTGAGACATATCCTATATTTGTGATTCTTAAATGTAGGGTTAAAAAGAAAGTTGACACAAGAAATTGATTTAAAAAGTAAATTTTTTTGGTGTCCTCATGTTAAGGTTCCCTAGAGGAACAGAATCATATAAAACATGTATACAGTTATGCAAAGGGATTTATTAGGTAGGTTCCTGGATCAGAGGTGGAGAAAACCACAATAGCTGTCTGTTCTCCAGAGAGCCACAGGCTCCCGTAGCTGCTCAGCCAAGAAAGATGGAAGCCACGGAGCCAGAGGGCTGGGGGCTGCAGCACCAGTCACAGTCCGGGAGCTCACCGTAGCGTTGCTAATGTGGGTCTGCATCCGAAAGCAGACTGCAGCTCTTCCCAGATGGGCACACATTCTGCTTCTTTCCCTTTTATTTAATCCAGGCTACAAGTTATGGCTGGTGCGGTCCACAGCCAAGGCGCTCTGTCCCCCCTCCAGTTTGCTGGCCTGCACGCCACTCAGGCACAGACACGCCCAGAGCTGTGCTGTACTGATCTGGAATTCCTGCTGCAGCCAGGCTGACCTGAGACGGTGAATGGTCATGGTCCTAAAGTCACTGCTCATTGCAGTCTCATGGCTTCAGCAGGTCAGAGCCTGACAGTTAAATCCAGTCTTGCTGTATTGGATGAAAACAAGCAAAAACATTCAGTTACCCCCAAAACCCCACTCCCTAAGCATCCTTTTTAAGTCGATATTGGGCTACAGAGATGAACTCAGAAGTCTGTGTGTCTTAAAGTAATTACTTGTGTAAGCTTTTAAACATCTGTCAAAATCAACATTAACTTTTATGCTAATAAAATTTATTGCCGAAGGTTTGATGTCCCATTGGAAACAATTTAGGACCAGAGAGAAGTAATTTGCTCTAAGGACGTTTTATGTAAGGTTGGAGTAATTTTATGGGCTGGGTTTATGAGGCAAAAGCCTCAGAGGCTGTTTGTTTCGTCTCCGTACATTCCCGTGATTTAATACGAGCGGCCCCTCCGTGGGTGACAGGGCCTTGCTTGTGTATAGCTGCAGACAGCTGTGCTTATTGAAGAATGCCCAACAGGCGGAAAGGAGGCTGTGTGTTGTTTCATTCTATTATTCCTTTAAAAAATAGAAAACACTAGGGCTGAATTCTTTATTAAAGTAGCTAGAAATAAGTGTAATTGAGAGGACTAATCAAGCCATATTAAAAAGTCAATTATTCGGCTAGCAGTAGCAGTGAGCTTTAGAGGGAGAAAGTAATATCCTAGTTTCAAAGAATTAAATGCATGTTACTTACATTGTGTTCAGGAACATTCTACTAGTTTGAACACCCACTGGGCGCTTGTGAGACTCAACCTCATTTCCCCCGAGTGATATATGATATATATTTGATATATATCAAGTGATATGTATTTCATATATATAATATACTCGAGAAGTTACTCCATACACGTAATATACTCAAGAAGTTACTCCTTCTTGAGTTTGAATATACAGATAATTTAAACTGTGTTCCAAGAAGTATATACCTTGCACGTCCATCTCTTCCCCTGAGAAAGGGAAAAAAACAAAAAACAAAAAACAAAAAAACCCTCTAATTGACTGTGGCAGAAGGTTCTTGGGCTGTTATGTGGGAATTTTACTGATTACTGATCACCACCGGGTCTCTTCATTATTACTTTGACAGTAAAGTTAGCGTTGGTATGTCATGTTAATTGCAAACATGTTTATCATTTTTGGTCTTTAAACTCAATTTAAAGAAGTCTTAATTTTTAATGTAATTACGTCTATGATTATTTCTCTTTATAAATTCTATCTTTTAAAGTTAAAATCTTTTCCTACTCAGAGTGGTCATCTATATTTTCATTATTTTTGGTAATAGCTGTGAGATATAATTCACTTATCATACAGTCTACCCATTAAAAGGGTATAGTTCAGTGACTTCTTAATACATTTAGAGTTGAGCAGCCCTCACCACTGTCAATTTTGGAACATTCTGATCACTGTGAAAGAGCACCTGTGTGCCCTTCAGCTGTCACCCCTCATCTGCCCCCACCCACTGCACCAAAAAAAGCAACCACCGATCTACTTGCTGTGTCTGTAGATTTGCCTATTTTAGGCATTTTGTAGAAGTGGGATTACTTGTTGTCTTTTGGAAGTAGATTCTTTTTTTTTTTTGCTTAGCGTAATATTTTTAAGGTTCATTCAGGTAGCATGTATCAGCACTTCATTTTAATGAATATTTTCATCTTTTTTGCATTTACCTTTTAATCTATAAATTTTATTTTGATATATAGATGTAAATTATTTGTTGGTTGACAACCTTTTGTTTCAACACAGTTTAACTGTTTTTCATTTACCTTTGTTTATTTTTTAAATCACGTTTTAGGGTCTTTATACATTAGAATTTGTGTCAAGGCCCTCTAACTTTTTTCTTGATCAGTCCCTTACTATATCGACAGTGTGAATACTGGAGGGCTATGATGTGTTTTGCTCATTATTTGGCCGGGATGCATGCTTGTATCTTCTTTGAATTTTTCTTTAATTTTTTTGTAGCCATCTGCCTATATGTTTTCTTTAAGCTTTAAAACACTATTTGTCATTTAGAAAATCCCCAGGATTTTAATCCCTGTTTTAAATCTGCGATTTCACTTTGGAAAAACCAAAAAGTCAGACTTTACATTTAACAACATGCTTTACCTTTCTATTTAGTCACAGTTTTCTGTTCTTTCAGTAAAATTTTACAGTTTTTTTTGTCATTGAAATATTATATCCATCTTTTTAAGGTTACTCCTTAACATTACATTTTTGGTTATATTTGGAATGTAATTTTAATTCCATTTAAAAAAAGAACTAGATCACTGCTGGTTTAAAGGAAAGCTGAAGAAAATTGTTTCTTGCATGTCTCTACTTAGCTAAACGTAGTTATTGGTTCCACGTAGTCTTTAGTTGAATCCTTTGGAATTTCTTAACTATTCCATGTTTTCCTGTGTTTCGGAATCATCCTTTTTTGCAGTATCTAAGTGACATTAAATTGAAGGCCTTAGGCATCCTGCGTGACTGAAGTGTGTTCTCATGCACTCTCACACACACATCATTCTGATTCTGAGACTCCTCTAGGGAGAATGTTGTCTTGTCTTGATAACCTTTTTTACCTCTTCCTCTACCAAGTTACCCGACCTGTAAACTGCTTGCCCTGTTCAAAAGATAAAAATATTGAAATAGAAAATATTTTTTAAGCCAGGTCTGGTGGCGCATGCCTGTAATCCTAGCCCTGGGGAGGCTGAGGCAGGAGGATCACTGTGAGTTTGAGACCAGCCTGGGCTACATAGTGAGTTCAAGGCCAGTCTGAACTGCATGGTGAGGTCCGGTTTAAAACAAAAAGAGAAGAAAATATTTTTAAAAGGAAGTTTTATATTTATGTATAAACTATTATGTACTTTATACGTGGCCTAAGACAATTTGCCTTCCCTCCATGCAGCCCGGATGAGCCATAAACTTGGGTCTGTCGGTGTAGCTCCCCTGGGCCCTGCCGTCCTGCAGCCCCAGCCACGCATCCCGCTTCCACAGGACTTCTCTTTGCCCCAGAGCGTTTCCCTTTTCCACTCACTTACTTCCAGTTCAAGACTGGGGTGGTGTAATGAGGTTTTTTATTTTTCAGGTTTGAGGATAACATGAAAGAAATAGAAGTCAAGAAAAGAAATTTGACAGCGGGGTATCAGACACACTTTCCCCCTACTCGCTTTATCTTTCAGCTGCTACCCCTTCTGCCGCTTACCCACGTAGCAGGCCTTTTCCCCTCATGCCCTTCTCAGACAAGAGTCCCTTTCCTGAATCCTTTTGGGACTCTGACTCCTCTAGAAAGAACAAAACATTTTTAAAAAGTAATAATTTTGCTGGGAGAGATACTTTTGCTTCATAAATAGATTATTTAACATCCCAGTCTGAATATGTGCATTTGGATTATTCCATTTTCCCAAGAAGAGCTGGGTTCTTGACTCACAAATCCAAGTTCCACCTAAGTACACACCCACGGATAGGCCATAATAACAGGTTTGCTTCTACTTTCTGTTAATTGCATCCTTCTTTTTTTTCTTTTTTTCTTTTTTTTTGTGGCACCAGGGATTGAACTCATGACCTCGTGCTTGCCAGGGAGGTGCTTAGGCCACTGAACTAGATCCCTGGCCCTTGTCTTTTTGAAACAGGGTCTCGCTATGCCTTTCAGGCTGGCCTTGAGCTCAGTTTGTAGCCCAGGCTGGTCTCAAACTCACAACGATCCTCCTGTCTCAGCCTCCCAAGTGCTGGGATTACAGGCGAGAGCCACCACGCCCAGCTTGTATCCTTCTTTTTAAATCACCACTGGTTAGAATTTTCAAATGATGTGAAGAAATGGTGTTGACTAATAGATATGGTTAGATAGAGGTGAACAATAGTAAGTTAAAGAAAGAGCTTTCTCTTCCTAATTATCAAGAATTTTAAAAAATGTAGAATTCATATTAAATTATTTCAAATACCTTTTAAGGCATCAGTTGAAATTTTTTTAATGTAGCCGGGCTGGTCTGGAACTCACAATGATCCTCCTGCCTCAGACTCCTGGCCACTGGGAATACAGGCATAGGCCATCACACCTGGCACTAACTGAATTTTTAAAAGGAATTTGACTAATTGCTGTGAAATACTATATTATAAATTTCTTAAAAACTATTTCTATTCCTGGAAGAAATACTACTTTCTTGAATGCTGTTGAATATGATTTGCAAACATGTTATGTAGAGTGGTTGCAGTACCTTTCTGTTCTCTTTTAAGAAGGGGTTTCCCAGTCTCCTGATCTCCATCACTTTGGGAGTAGCTCCCTCCTCAGTGTGAGACACCTTTCCCTGTTTCATGTTGTGAAGGTGTATGGGCATGCAGATGAGGCTTAGCCAAAATGCCCGGGAGTTTGAATCTTACAAAGATAGAGGAAGAGCTCAAAAAGTTTTCAAGCTCTCTCTCTGTGTGTGTGTGTGTGTGTGTGTGTGTGTGTGTAGCAGTAGTAGTAGTGAGGTGTGTCTTGCCCTTGCAGTGTCAAGGCAGCATCCTAACTTTAGGATTTGACTTTGGTCATTGCTTCTGTAACTTGGTCTTCCTTAGCTTTTTGCTCATTTTACAGACCTGCTTCTCCAGATTTCCCACCCATTGTGGAAGCTATCAGTGTGCTCAGAAAATGGTTTAGGTTAGGTAGATTATACTTGCTGTAGCTTGTAGTCAGGAACCTGATGTGATGTAACAGCAGAGTAGATTGGAAATGAACAGGTCCAAATCTGATGTTTTCAGTAACTGGCTTTGGCAAATCACAGCCTCTCTGAACTTCATTTGTAAAATCTTTTAGGGTAGTCTAAAGAGAGGTGATGTATGCCAAACACAACATCTCTCCTAGTGGGTACACAGTTACCAGTAATTATCATAATTACTTATAAATATTCTATAACAAATCAGTAATACCTTGTCCTGAAATCCAAAGTCTTTGAGAATGTAAATTTTTTTAGTAACTCATTTCTTTGTAATATTTAACCTGACCTGGGTACATTTGAGGGAAAGACCTGTTTTTGATGCGAGACATCATATTTATTGATCGTATTTAGTGTAAATATCATGCATTTTGCAGCAGAAATATCATAGCTGCCTCAGACTTCTTAAGGGTGTGTGAAATATATTGGAAATGTCTGGATGTTAGCTTTCTGAGATTAAAATTTTTTAAGTCTTGAAACACATCAGGTCCCATGAATTTTGGGAAAGTGATTGGGAAGGATTGATGACATCTACTTGCAACTAAAGGGAGGGTGGGAATGGTCTGGGGGGCTCTGGAACATCTGGGTCCTCTGGGTGAATGAGCTACATGCTTCCCTCTCCTTTCTCTTCAGTTAAGTTTTGTGTACATGTGCTGGGGGTAGTGGTGGTGGTTTTCCGACTGTGTTGAGGCCCAAGGCATGCCTGAGTCATAAAATTAATCGGGGACATTTCAAGTTATTTTTTCTGTGCTTTGTGATAGATTTTTTTTTTT
>RJWT010015560.1:6745-20459 GCA_004365215.1 Cuniculus paca | reverse complement strand
TGACGTTCAGGCTGCCCTTGAGCTCACTTTGTAGCCCAGGCTGGTCTTGAACTCCCAACCATCCTCCTGTCTCAGCCTCCCGAGTGCTGGGATTACAGGCGTATGCCAGCAGGCCTGTATTTCTTGCTTTTTAAAACATGATCTTGCTCTGTTATTCCATTCAGGCTGGTCTTAAACTCACTATGTAACCCAGGCTAGCCTTGAACTCATGGCAATCCTCTTGTCTAAGCCTCCCAAGTGCTGGGATTACAGACATGTGCCACCATGCCCCATCATGCTTGTTTCTGGCTGTGAGGCTAGAATACAATGTGTTCAGCGTGCAACACTCTGTGTGTCTCCTATTGGTTTGAACTTGGCTTTTTTGCGGGGGAGAGGGGTACCAGGAATTGGACTCAGGATCTCATGCTTGCCAGGCAAGCACTGCACCTCTAAGCTAAATCCCTGGTCCTTGAACTTGGCTTCTTGACTTCCTGCCAATTTGAACTTGGTTCTACCTCACCCTGACACTGGGAGCCAGTAAAATGGGGCCAGTGTGCAGTTACTCTGAATTCTGAGCTCAGTTGCCCCCTCTCCAAGATGGTTACTGGCGAATCGCCCTCCCAAATAACTTACCAGCCACTGTAGTCCACTGCTACATGCCACTGGTGTGTTTCTCTGTGGAGGCCTCTGGCATCACCAGTAGTCACCATGAGCCTGCAGGTTTAAGCCGCCCCTCCCATCCAGTGAGTCAGGGCTCAGGGAGAGAGTGCCACTTGCCACCTCCTTCTTCTGTGTGGAAGTCTCTCTCTTTATTCTCCTTATGGGCTTCAGTTCTGGCCTCAGATCCTTGCTGGGTCCTGGGGACCCACTTCCCTCCTTCTGCTCTTCCTCATGTTGCTATATTCCAGCATCTGGACACCAGATCTTAGAGAGGCTGTTTCTCTGCTTTTTGTCACTCTGCCATCTTCCTTGAAGTCCCATATTTGGGATCTTGGCCCATCGTTTCATTTCCATCATTTCACCCCCCATTCTCAATGACTTTATTTATGTATATCCTGCTGAGTTTCACAAAGAATGTGAAATGATCCTCAGTGACTTAATTGTCATATTTTTAGTTTGTGAAACCAGGAGGGACTTCTAAGTAGGTGAGGTTAAAGATCCAAATGTAGGCCCTATTAGATAGGTGTGGCAGCACACACCTGTAATCGTAGTATTTGGGAGGCTGAGGCAGGAGGATTTCCCACTTTGAGTTCAGGCCAGCCTGGGCTATAAAGCAAGAGACTGTCTAAAAAAAGTCAAATGCAGGCCCTATTTTCTGTGTACCTGAACTACTCCAGATATCACCTTAATTAGTGCCTAGAACAAGAGGTGGCTTTTTTTTTCCCCTGTAAAGGACTAGATAGTATGTATATATTAGATCATCTATATTGTGGACTTTGTCCTAACTCCTCAGCTCTGACATAATTACTCAGCTCTTCTTTTAGAGATCATGAACAACCAAAGACTATACATTAAGTGATTTTTTTTTTTTTGAGACGGGGTCTCACTATGCAGTTCAGGCTGGCCTTGAGCTCACTTATGTATTCCAGGCTGGTCTTTAACTTGCAACAATCCTCCTGCCTCAGCCTCCCAAGTGCTGGGATTACAGGCATGCACCACCACACCTAGCTTGACTATATAAAAATGAATAAGCACGGTTTTGTTCAATAAAATGTAATTCACAGCCTAGTGTGGTGGCATATTGCTATAAACCCAGGACTTTGGGAGCCTGAGGCAGAAGGATTATCAGTCTGAGCCCAAACTAGGCAATTTAGTGACTTGGTAGATCCTGGCTCAACCAAGCAATCAAAAGTAAAAAAGGCGCTGGTGATTAGCTTAGCGTGAAGAATCTAGGTTCAGTCCCAGTACAAAACCAAACTAATCAAACAATCAAATAAAAAGCCTACCATCACCCTCAACAAAAAAATCCTAGTTTACAAAAAATGTACTACAGAACTAGATTTGTCTACTGGCAGCAGCTTATTGACTCTCTGGCCTATATTATGAGGTGACATCTGCTCTGGGGGTTTTCAAATTCTAAATGTATATCAGCATTGAATGTGCTCTCAAAAAAGCAGATACTTTTCCGACTCCAAACCAGAGAATTTGGGAAGTAGAGAGGTAGATGCAAGACTGATGGGAAACATGTTAAAAGGGATTCCTGTGCTCAAAATGGGAGGTGTTTTTCACACGCTGGAAACCAACAAAACCAGCATGTTCTCCAACTGAATTATTTGCATATGTATTTTGTCCTTCTTAATCTTACTCAAAGAATTTTACTAATTTTAGTAAATGAATTTCTTTATCTTTTAAAAGATAATTTGAGGCTGGATGTGATAGCGCACTCCTGTAACCCCAGCACTTGAAAAGTTGAGGCAGAAGGATCACAAGGAGTTCGAGGCCAGCCTGGACTACAAAGTGAGTTCAAGGCCAGCCTGCACTACAGACTGAGACTGGCTTCATAAATAAATAAATAAATAAATAAATAAAAAAGATAACCTGAGAAACTAATTTTTTGTTCCAGTCTCTCTATTCCTAACTCAGTATCTTTAAAAATAAACTTTTCTCAAGATTCAATGTTTTCAATGCTAAAAGGGATATACATACATACATGCATATATATTTAAAACTGTAATTTAAAATTACAAATGATTGCATACCTGGGAGACTTCAAGATGCTGATTTAACAGGCCATGACCTTAGCCACGGATATAGAAATAATCTACTTCTCTGGACAACAGATTTACCTGTTACTCAAATTATTCTAGTATCTTTTTTTTTTTTGGTGGTACTGGGGATTGAACTCATGACCTTGTGCTTGCCAGGCAGGCACTTAGGCCACTGAGCTAGATCCCCCAGCCCTACCCAAATTATTCTATAATTAGGTGAAATGAAAGTAGCTACATGGTAGCAAGGATATTTGTGTTAGATTAGGGCAGTATTTTATGACAACATTTTATGTTATGACTCTCTACTTCAGCACTGAGAATTATGGGTTTGAAAATGTGCTGGTGCAGGAGATATCCCATTCTTAATTCAGACCCTTATCGAACCTCACATGCATATGGGAAAGGGGCAAAGGAGAAGGGATGCAGCTAGAATTGGAAAAGGTATGAAAGAGAATAATGAGAAAGAACACCCTGACTACAAATTTTTCATTCAAGAAGGGGAAGGAGACTCTTCAATGAAGTTGCAGCAAGAACAGTTTAGATTTTTCCTGTTTCTGTCCTCTGTAGTCCTTTTGGCTCCCTTTCTTTTCTAGCTTTCCTTCTTTCATCAGACACTCTCTGTGCCAAACTTAGCCCCAAACCACAACCTTGACAAATTCCAAATGGATTTTGTCAGTAAGGCCAACACCCCTCCTCCTGGCACACGCCTGGGCTCAGGCCCAGGCCTAGGGTCAGAGACAGAATGGGAGCTGGTGGCTACACTTTCAGTTTTTACTAGGCTCTAGTGGCAGCCAGAGAGATGGAAAAAAGACTCTGTCAGGCATCTAGGCCTCCTTCAGCTCTTGATGAGTTCTTCCTCGACCCTTTACCAAATAGCTAGGATGTTGGGGTGTGGCAGTAGGCAGCTAATTGCCAGCACTTTTCCTTTCTCTGCTTCTGTTTGCTCCATGGGCAGTCCCCTCTGAAGCTACATAGACACTTTCTTCCCCAGACTCCTGAGGGGTGAAGGACAGAAGAACCGAGAGATTTTCTAGTCGAATTCATCAGTCTTGAGTACTAACCATACTAGGCTGTTAGCATTCCCATCCTTCTGTTACACTTGGGAGACAACCTTGAGAGATCTGAAGTCTTGGGCAGGAACGTTCATCAAGTTTCTATTTCCTTATTGGACTTCCACAGGCATGTTGTGTGGTTGGGGCACTAGGGAAGGAGGAGTTGTACAGCATAATTTTGGTGGGGTATAATCTGGTGGAGTGTTGCCAGGAATTTCTAGGGAAAGGAATGGAGAGGGTAATCACATGAAGGTATCACAGGGCCTACTCTAGGAGTGTGTTACTAACACTGGAAGAGTCTTTAGCCTTTGAAAACAGAGTATAGCCAGGCATGTGGCCCACACCTATAATCCCAGCACTTAGGAGGCTGAGGCAGGAGGAAGGCAAGTTTGAAGCCAGCCCATGCTATATAGTGAGTTCAAGGCCAGTCTGAACTGCATAGTGAGATCCTGTCTCAAAATAAATAATAAAAAACAAAAACACAGAGTTTAGCAGGAAAAGGCCCTTAATAGCAATAATTAGAAGATTACTTTTGTCATGAACAGGTTCCTTGTTTTTTTTTAATCTGTCTCATCCCTCACTGTCTTCAATTAGGGTCCTCTTGACTATATTCTAAATCACATTATTCTTCAAATAAGAGAAAATTGAGTGGGATAAGAGGTAGAGTCTACTAAGGACACAGACTAGGGGTTGATGGAGACAGGGAGTACACATAGCATGGGAATCTACCAACCTAGTTCTCCTTGGTAGGAAATAAGAAACAAGGGAGAAAACTCAGAAGAGTAGCAATTTTGGCTCAAGCTTTAGGGAAGAGCCACTTTCTAGCGTCCTTCTAGTGTAGCTTTTATCACAGCTGTGACTGTTCCAAAGCAGCTTTGTATATGTCCACCAGATGCAAAAATGAGCGTGGTGGAAGCGGGGCTTGGTAGATAGGAAGTGAGACACACAGGAGCAAACCCCTTCACTTTTCCTAGGGATTCTGAAATCCATATTCATCTAGATATACTTCCTTAGACCACACCTCCAAACATGAGGCTTCAACCAGTTGTCTTCCAAGTTCATTTGTTTCCTTCAGTCTTTTCAATTCATCACTCTCCCTTCTCTTCCTTATGGGAGAGGCTCTCTTGATTCAGACCTTGTTGTAGATTAGTTTCATTAAGAGAGTAGCAACAATAGTGTAGCTCATAGGGTGATGCACCTAGAATTGGAAAAGGATATGAAAGAGAATCATGAGAAAGAACACCCTGACCACAAATTTCTCACATTCAGGAAGGGGAAGGAGACTCTCCAATGGAGTTGTAGCAGGACCAGCTTAGGTTTTTCCCAGATTAAGAAATAAAAACTAAGTTTGGCAGGGTAAGGCAGGCCACAAGCAAAGACTACTCACCTGAATCCCTGAATCCCGTGGGCCCAATCCCAGTTTCCAGCAAGCGATTTCAGTCCTTAAATGCTAGGCATGGCCCTGGGGCTTGGGAGTCTCATCTCAGTCCCTGCTGTCCCATCCCCATTCCTAGGCTCGCGGGACCCACTTATGCTGCCCGCCACCCTCAATCCTCACACCTCACCCGCCCCCACTCACACTTGAGCGCCAGCGCTTCGCAGCTACTGCAGCAGCCGCTACCATGGTGATGGGTCTCGCGAGAACTGCTACTCGCTACCGCGCAACTCTCGCGCGATCGTGGAGGTGGGAAGTATCCCGGGCTGGGGGTGGGGGTGCGCCGCACAGCTCCTGTCGCTGTCGCGGCTTCCGGTGCTAGGTGGAGGGGAAGGAAGGAGGGAGCCAGGGAGCGGGCCGGGGGAGCAGCCGCGGTGAAGTCGGCTTGGAGAGCCAGAGAGAGCGGAGTGAGAGGCAAGTGGAACTTGCGGGGGCGGAGGCGGTGGTGGCCGCGGCGGAGCTGGGAGCAGGAACAGGTGAGGGGCTGGGGAGGGAAGGCGGGTCCCTGTAGAGGAGAGGCTTGGTCAGAGCGGGGTCTTAGGAGATAGAGGCCCCCCCCACCGGACACCGCCCGGCCTGGGGCAGTGTGGTCCTTCCCAGCAGACAGCTCGGAGAGGGGGCGTCGAGCCAGCCCCACGCCCGCCCCCGCGTTTGAAGGACGCGGAGCTGGGGTGGGGGCGGGGGCGCACACGGATTTGTCCTCCGCCTCGCACAAGGGGGCGACCGGGGCTGCGGTTAGGTTCTCCTCACCAGCAGGAGGTGGGCTTTCGAGGCGTTGGGGTGGTGGGGGAGAAACGGCGTCCAGACAGAAGTGCTGCGGGGGCGGTGTGGCTGTATCTTTTTTCCTTTTAAAGGCTAGGCCAGGGTAAACCTGCTCTCTGCCTCTCCCTCCCCTTCCCCCATCTTAGCTATAGGGGACTGGAGAAAGCCTTGCTGTGGTTACACTCCCCCCTATGGGGCAGGGGTGCACAGGGCTCAGGAGGCAGCAACAGGGCAGGCGAGTGGGCACCCCCGGGCCACTGCGCTGGTGAAGGTTGCGTTGTGGGGTCTGGGGGAAAGGCAGGCTGGGAAGAGGGCAGCAGGTGGGGAGGGGGTGGAGAAGAGGCCGGAGAAGGGGGAGGGGGATCTGAGCTTGCCTGGAGAAGAGAGGTGGGGCTTTCCTCCCCCGGGCGTAGCGGGGGGCGGTCTCACAGGAGGAGGGAGCATCTCTTGTCACTGGCCCTGAGTTTGTGCCTTCCAATCCGCTCTCTTTCTTTAGGAAGTACCAGGATTCCCGGAACAGAAAATGGAGCCATTGCTTACGCCAATCGTTTGAGGGAAGGAGGGGGAGGTGGGGAGGTGAAGTTTCCTGTTAAAGACGGGCCGCTTGGTTAGCTGAGTGGTAACTCGTTTTGGGGGGGAGTTCCTTTCTTTCTGGAGTGTGTTACTGCCGGTCTCCTCAGCCCGTGCCGGGAGTGCGGTAGTGGAGGTGAAAGAGTGTGGTATGTGGTAAGGAGGGAGAAGAAATAGTGAGGTTATCAGGGTGAGGGAGAAGTGTAATGTAAAACCTGTGTCTGATGCTGTTGGGTTGAATCCCTCCTGCTCTATGGCATGAAAGTTTTATTGGGAGATCTGCTACAGACACCGAGTGCGTGGCAGTGCAACAGGACAGAATCTAGTCTGCTTACCTTCATCCTTGCCCCCAGCCAGGTAGATGGACATAGCCTTTGCTGCCTGCCATTTTGTTTTAGGCCTGTTGGGGCAGTGACCACACTTGGTGTGACTGACACTGGCCATTGGGTTGGTCCTTGCATACTGGACCTAAGTTTGAATAAGGTGTGTAAAAAGCTCATAAGAAAGAGGCTGATCCACTTAGATTTATTTTTGGATAGCATTGATCTTGGATGCAGTCAGGAAAGGCTCCCATGTATCACATACTTTCATGCCTCTTAGCATATGCTTACTACCTTGTTGAGTTAAAAAAAAATTTTTTTTTGGTAATGATACGGATGAAACATAGGGCCACAGGCATGTTAGACAAGCTCTACCACTGAGTTACAGCCCCAGCCCAGTCAAAACTTGTATGTCTATGATTTGCTTTTCTAAGGAGACTAGAAGTATTTTGAGTGCAGAAATTCGATCTCTCAGTATATTATAATACATATGCACATAGTAGGCATTTGTGAACACAGGACATGAAAGTCTTTTGTAACTACAGTTTAGGAAAGGAAAGGAAATGGCAAGGCTATTTGTGGAAGTACCTGGAGATAATTGAAGAGGGGTACAAAGACACTTTGTAATAGGTTTTCCCACCTTTGTTCTTAGGGGTGTGTGTGTGTGTGTGTGTGTGTGTGTGTCAGTCAGACTGGGACTTGAACTCAGGGCCCTTGCAGTGAACTACATCCCCAGGTCTTTTTAATGAAAAAAAAAATTTTTTTTTTCAGATCTGGTATTTTAAAGAGAAAAAAATAAAAAATTTCTTTTTTTTTAAATTTTGAGGCAAGTTCTTTTTTTTTTTCTTTTAAATCCATTTTATTCAAAGATGAAAAAGAAAAAAAACTACAACAAAATTTCAGAACACGTCAATCAGAGGGAGACAAGGTCTTGGTATGTCATTAAGTTGCTTAGGGTAGGCGATGTTGCAGTCCTTCTTCAGCCTTCAAGGGTGCTGGAATTGTAAGTGTGTGTTGCGTCCCCCTACCCCCACTAGGGATTGAATGCCGAAACTTCGTATTGCGTTACATCCCCAGCCTTTTTTATATTTTGTTTTGAGACAGGGTCTTGGCTGAGTCACTAAAATGCCCAGTCTGGGCTTGATTTTTTTGTTGTTGTCGAGACAGGGTTTCACTATGTAGTTCAGACCGTCCTTGAATTGAAGGCAGTCCTCCTTCCTCAGCCTCCCAAATGTTGAAATTGCAGCACCTTCTTACCCAGCTCAGGGTTTGAATTTTTAATTCTCTTGCCTCAGCCTCCTGAGTGCTGAGATTATAGATGTATGCCGCTGCACCCAGCTTTGCATCTTTGTAAGAAGCAGAAAACAAGCATAGATAATGGACCGCCCCCCCAAAGGAAGTTATTATTTATCTGAAATTCCAGATTTCTTGCTTTCCTGTTGTGGAAGAAGGGGCCTCTCTGTCAAACCCAAGTTTTTTTTGAGTGGTGGGGGTTTCAGACAAGATCTCGCTATTGGTTTAGGTTGGTCTCAAACTCATGGAAATCTGCATGCCTCAGCCTCCCAGATGTTGGAATTATAGATATGTGCCTTCATGCCCAGCCCTTGCTCTTCTTTATACTTGTGGTAAATATAACAGCAGCTACCACTCACTGGCACCAACCTTCCAGGCACTATAAACATACATCAGCCCCTCCTCTGTAACTTCCAGGATCCCAACTCACAGACACTTTAAAGAATTTAGGTCTGGCTGGGCATGGTGGCTCATGCCTGTAATCCCAACACTCAGGGAGGCTGAGACAGGAGATCGTCATTAGTTCGAGACCATCCTGGGCTACAAAGTAAGCTCAAGGCCAGCCTGAACAGCATAGTGAGACCCTGTCTCAAAAAGACAAGGGCCAGGGATTTAGCTTAGTGGTGTAAGTGTCTGCCTGGCAAGTGCAAGGTTATGAGTTTTATCCCCGGTGGCCCCCCCGCAAAATCTATTGTACATTTTGGTCCGTCCTTACACTTTTGGTTTCTTACATCAGAGGAACTGTGATATTTACACATATATGTCTGATTTATTTCACTTGAGTGTGTTCTCAAGGTGTATCTACCTAGAAATGTCTCAAGTTTATCTGTCTTTATGACTGAGTAGTCCTCCATTGTAGAAAAGAACCACATCTTCTTTATCCATTCGTTTGTTGATGGACATTTGGGCTGTATCCAAGATTTAGCTATTACCAACTGTTTGGCAAGTGAAATGTTAAGTGCACAGTTATGTTGTAGTCTGTTCATCTTCCCTGTTCTCCGTTAACTAAGTTACAAGAAGAAGAAATGGATTTAGAAGACAGAAGGTGAGATTTATAGGTTAGAAGGAAGAAACTTTATTTTGTTTGTTTATTTAGAGACAGTCTCACTGTATAGTGCAGGCTGACCTTGAACAGGCTTATGTATCCCCAGCTGGCCTCAAACTTGCAGTGATCCTCCTACCTTAGCCTCCCAAATGCTGGGATTACAGGTATGTGTCTCCATGCTCAGCTAGAAGGAAGAATTTTTAAAACTGGGTTGTTAGAACTATTCATGTTACACTGTGTACACATGCCTGTTACTGCAGCTACTAAGAAGCCCAAGACAGGAAGACCACAAGTTTAAGGCCAGCTGAGTAATTTAGCAAGACCCTGTCAAAATAGAATGATGTAGCACAGTGTTACCTGGATTCAGTCTCCAGTACTCGCTCCCACACACGCAGAGAGTGTGTAATTGAGGCAAATTGTGGAATCTGCTTCCTCATATAACTCTAGAAAATGGGTATCAAGAAGCCTGAGAATCAGGCCGGGTATGGTGCCACATACCTGTGATCTCAGCACTTGGGAGGTTGAGGCAGGAGGATCACTGCAAGTTTGAGGCCAACCTGGGCTGCATATGGAGACCCTATTTCAAAAACAAAACAAAAACAAGCCTGAGAATCAAAACATTCCACTGTGTTTGACTCTCCTCACCATTTTGGTTGCAGGTAAATTTAGAGTAAAGGGTATAATAATTAAATGTGGGCCTCAGACAGGATTGGGCTCATATCCTGGCTCTGCTGTTTACTAGTTGCAAATTTTTGGTAAAATTACTTTTTCTTTTGTCCTTTTCCATATTTGTAAAGAGATAATGATAGTACCTACCTGCTAGGGTTGTCATGAGAATTAAATGAGATGATAAATATAAATCAGTGTCATACAAAAGACACACCAAATAAATGTTAGCTGCTGTTAATAATCCATCATGATAGAGTAACAATAATGTGAACACAGTGCTGCCTTGAAGGAGAAGAGGTTTACAAAAGAACAACTTGGTGCCCAAGGTGCCCGTGTGGTGGGGTGATTGTTACCATGACTTTCCGTGCTGCTCTTGGGCTTGTGAGCGGTGAAATCATTTTTCGGCTTCAGCCTCACAGAGGCAGCTCCTGCTGCCTGAGTAGGAGGCAAAGCTGGAGCAAGACCGGGGGCCCAATCGTCATTGCCCTGGATGTAGAGTGAGGGTGTGGGGGCTTGAGAACCGTGTTTGTTACAAAAGTTAGTGTGAGTCTCTGCTAATGGTTGAGCATCTCAGTTGACCTAGGGCAGAGATTTCCATTTCTGGTTCCCTTATTTTAAGCCTGTCAGTGTTTCAGGATCCTCCATTTCCTGGGCCACTGTTTTCATTTAGTCATATCTTAAAATGTCTGCCTCTGAGCATCTTTTTCACAATATACTGTGTTAAGATCCAGAACAAGAATTGACTGAGGTAAGGATTCTGTGACTGTGGAAGGACTTTTTCCTGAAGCTGTGTAAAGAATCTGCCGTACCTTGTGGACCAAGAAGGAAGTGGTTCAAGATTTCGGGGATCTGTCATTATCACTGTTTTCCTGAAGAGAGGTGAGATGACAAAATGGCAGGTCTTGTGGCACCCTTTTGCTCCCCTGTTGCTGATGAGAGCCTGACCTAACTCTTTTATCATCTTATACATGAGGTTTGTATGTAAACCAGGTGTAGTGAGCATGCCTGTAATGCTAGCACTTTGGGAGGCTGAGGTGGGAGGATCACAAGTTCAAGTCCAACCTTGGCAATTTGGTAACTTAGTGAATTAAAAACATTTAAAAAGGGCTAGAGATGTAACTCAGTGTGCTGTTAATTTTTTTTTTCTTTTCTTTATTTGAGACAGGGTCTCACTATGTAGTCCAGGCTGGCCTTGAACTCACTGTGTAACCCAGGCCTGCCTCAAGCTCATGATCCTCTTGCCTCAGCCTCCTGAATACAGGTGTATGTTACTTTTTTTTTTTTTTTGAGGCAGAGTCTCACTATGTAGTGCAAGCTGGCCTTGAACTCGCTTACATAGCCCAGGCTGGCTTCCAACTCACAGTAATCCTCATTCCTCAGTCACACAAGTGTTGGGATTACCAGTGTGCACTACTTGTCACTGTTCTGGAAGACAAGGTCTTGCTGTGTAGTTCAGGTGGGCCTTGAACTTACTCTATAGCCCTGGCTGACCTCAAATTTGAGCTTCTCCTGTCTCAGCCTTGCATGTAATCCCATGGTCACTTTTTTATCTGCCCAGGTCTCATATTCTGAAACAGACCATACATGTGTTCTGTTCTTACTTGCTGAGGGTTGCTCATGGGAAAAGTTTATCATTTTTTCCAAATGGAAGGGAACTGGCATAATAGCTCTGAGGAGTTAAATGGAGCCTAATTTTAGTTAGATATATTTTAATTTAGCCAGATCTTGGGAACAACCTAAATGCCCATCGACTGAGGAATGGATAAAAAAAGATGTGGTATTTTTATTTTTATTTTTATACAATGGAGTACTACTCAGCCATAAAGAAGGACAAACTGGAGACTTATAGGTAAATGGATGCTATTTGAGAACATACTCATTAGTGAAATAAATAAGATGTGTGTAAACATTATATTTCATTAGTGCAACAAGCTGAAAGAAAAAACGTATATGTGTATGTATATCTATATAAAAACAGTTAAGATAGTTATACTACTGATTTCTCTGAATTTGCTGAAGAGAAAAATTTGTGCTGCTATTGTTTGGACAATTGAATGCAGACGTCTTGTGCCTTGTGTGAATGATTTGGGGATGACAGTGCACAGTGAATGTACCATTGGTGCCCCCTGATGACATGTTTTGAAATTTTGTTGTAGTTTTTTTTTTTTTAAACCTTGAAATAAAATGGATTTGGAAAAATAAAATAAAAGTTTAAAAAATGTTATTTTAATTTATAACAGTCATCACTGATTGCCTAGTTCAGTAGGGATGTTTTAGGACTTAATTTGGCCATTCTGTAGCCTTTGACGTCCTAAATTTTTTGAACCCAGGATTATGCATGCTGGGCAATTACTGTACCACTGAGCTATACTAACCATGCCCTCTGTCATTTTATCGTTCTTCCTCATTGGTGTCTGATATCTTGTTTTCTTGCTTTCCCTTTTGCTCTTCTGGTTGCTTTTTAGTCTTCTGGCCTTTTCTTCCCCTTACTTTATTTGCTTGCTTGCTTGCAGTGCTGGGGATTGAACCCAGGGCTGTGCACATGGGAGGCAGGTGCTCTATTGTTGAGCTACACTCTCAGTCCTGCCCACTACTTTTGTTGTTAATATGCCCCAATTTCTACCTTTGGCCTTTTTTCCTTCCTATCTCACTGTACATCTCTCCATAGGTATATCAGTGCATGTCAGTTGCAAAAGTAGAAAATACGTGTGGCTCAAAGAGAGGATTTATTAAACTAGCAAGAAGTGTAGTTGAAATAAAGCAGACACAAAAGGACAAATACTGTGTGATTCCATTTCCGTGAGATGCCTGAATAGTCAGTCATAGTAGGGTATGGTGGCGGTCGCCAGAAACTGCAGGGAGAGCGGAATGGGAAGTTTCTGTTTGACAGAGTTTGAGTTTTTGGAAAGTGAGTTTTGAATGGATAGTGCAGTGGTTTCACAGCAGTGTAAGTGTGCTTAATGCCACTGTACTGAATACTTGAAAATGGTTAAAATAGTAAATTTGATGTATACATTTGTCACAGTCTTTTTTTTTTCTTTTTTTTTTTTTTTTTGTGGCACCGGGGATTGAACTCATGACCTCCTGCTTGCCAGGCAGGTGCTTAGGCCACTGAGCTAGATCCCCAGCCCTTGTCTTTTTTGAGACAGGGTCTCACTATGCCATTCAGGCTGGCCTTGAGCTTACTTTGTAGCCCAGGCTGGTCTCGAACTCACAACGATCCTCCTGTCTCAGCCACCTGAGTGCTGGGATTACAGGCATGAGCCACGATGCCTGGCTTGTCAGTCTTTTAAAAGAAGTCTTTAAGAGTAGAGCACATCTTGGTTTTGTTGTTTATTTTTGTTTTGTTGGTAATTCACTAGCTTATTATTAGGAACCTGTTTTCTTCTTTTTTGGTGGGGGCAGGGTCCCAATGTGTAGTACACACTGGCCTTGAACTCACTGTGGAGCCCAGGCTGGCCTCAAACTCACAAAGATCCTCTTGTCTCAGCCTCCCAAGTGGTGGGATTACAGGTGTGCACCACCACACCTGGCTTCACTATTGCTGTGGCATCTCATCTTTCTGTATCAGTATTTGAAAGGTAATCAGAAAATGGCCTTGTGAAGAAGATTTTGCTAGATGTTCTCAGCAGACTTTGCCCACATCTTACTGTTAAGTACATGAAGCCAGGCTGGTGGTGCACACCTGTAGTTCCAGCACTGGGAGGCTGAAGCAGGAGGATTGCTTTGAGTTTGAGACCAGCCTAGGCTACATAGTCAGTTTGAAGCCACACTGAACTACACAGCAAGACCCTGACCCCCCCCCCAAAAAAAAGCAAAAAAAAAACGTGAACATTTGTGGCCCATCCACATCTCTTAGGCTGATCCCTTTTCATTCCCAA
>RJWT010015559.1:0-20352 GCA_004365215.1 Cuniculus paca | reverse complement strand
CTAAAATTAACATTTCTTCACAAATATTGTTTTCTTATTAGTAATAATCATAGTAGCTATTTAAATGAACTGTACTATTTGTTCATTGTTGACTATTTAAAAGCCGCTGTACTAGCCAATGCCTTTTAGCCAAGAAATTAGGTTTCTCATTCGGGAAGCAAAGAAAATATCTATGCATAACCTTTTCCTGCAGTACAGGGTACTGGGTAACAAAAGCTCACGCAAAGGATCACACATAATGTGGTCGTTAAGTGCAGGGCACTTCTGGTTATGGCTTGTGTCCAGATGTTCCTCCATACCCTCATGCAGGCATAGGTGGGGCTTTTTCAGAGGTGGCTGGATCTAGAGTGTGTGATTAGTAGATTACCCCACTGACTGGTTTGCAGTAGCTCTGAGTGTGGACAGTGGGAAAGCCCTCCCTGGGTGTGAGTGCCACACTCATGAGTTTATAGCTAAATGTGGTGTTGGGAGGTGAAGCCTGGTGAGAGGAGTTGGGCCACTGGCAAAGCTCTGTCTCCCTTCTGCCTCCCTTGATCTCTTGCTGCTTCCTGTCTACCATGCCATGAGCAGTTCTCCTCCACCCTGCTGCCCTGCCTCAGAGCCAGCCAGCTACGCACTGAAACCTCTAGGGACAAGACCAAAGTAAACCTTTCCTCCTTACAGTCACTGGTGTCTGGCAGTGTGTCTCAGCAATGGGAACGTGATTATGACAGCAATAGCTATGTTCTATCCAATTCGATCTTCAAAAAAGGCTTGCTGCAGCCAGCAGGAGTGTCCAGCACACAGCCTTCTGCTGTCTGCCCCTTGCAGCCTCTGTGCAGGGAGTCTGCTCACCACCGTGCTGCCCTCCTGGGGTGGGCCATGTAGGAGCTGAGTTGGGTGAGGTTCAGTGGTTGTTTTATAGGCTTGGGACCAGTCTACCAGGAAGAACACTCCCAGACTCCATCTCCTGTTGATTGAGGCTTTATCATCCCTGTACCAGTACTGATTTCTTCTTTTTTCAGGCTGACTTCTTCCATTCTCAAGTGTTGATTCTCAGTCCAGATCCCTCTCAGGGTCTGCTTTCAGAGAATATACTCTTTGTGACACTTAAAGCAGAGAAAGAAAAGTCTTTTTCTAAGTGACAACTGGAATAGGAAATCAATGCAATCGTTTTCTCTAACGCTAATATTAAATATGGGAAGTAGGTGCAAAGATGTAAACAATTTGGTAATCTTCATAATTTATGATAATAAAATAAAGATAAATGATCTCATATGTGTAGAAAAGTGACCAATTATTATTTTACTGAGAAAATTAAAAATTCTTAAGTGTAGAGTTCTAAATGTAAATATTATGCAGGATTCTTTTAATAGAATAGTATGTAGACATTATTTGGTACAAAATTATTGTCTGTATTAATTAGTTTCATCAACAAAAATGGAAAATATTATATGATAGAAAGATTTTAGAAATCCAAAATGTATGCTTAATAATTAAGTACAGGAAAAATATCCAATGAAATTTTATTTAAGTTAAAAAGCATTATTCATACAACATGTCCAGAAATTTAAAACACAATTATTTATTGATTGTGCAATTTTTGCTTTCTTTGTGGCATATTTATTAAGCTTACTTTTTGAAAAAACAAACATCTAAATGTTAAGAGTTTGCTCTTAAGAAACTAGATATCCAACCTTAAATTTCTTAGCTTTTAGCATGAGAGACAGCATGCAACAAATGAATGTGATTGCTCAGAAGTTACGCTAGATATTCCATTGCTAGTAAACCACACAATTGGAGATCTCATTTGTTGTTTTGGATGTCATACTGTTTCATATTATTTCAAAAGTCCAATCAAAGTTTGCTTCTCTGAAGCCACAGTTCTTCCAAATACACTTTGTTGGAGCGAGATTTTGAAACAAAGAGTAGAATGTGTTCTACATTCCTGCCAAATTTCACTTTTTAGATGCAGGACTAGTCACCATTATGTTAAAATCTTCTTGGATCTTGATTCATTTTCCATTTGTCAAAGCTACATGTCATCTGAAATTAAATCACTTTCCGTCAATATGTACTCTAAATTTTTGACCTAAACAGATTCTCTCTGTTTAGCGTGATTCATCGTACTATCTGAATTAGGGTATTCAGTATGTGAGGAATCCACCCAAGTATAGAGTTTCTACTTTGTACTTCTTAAACTTGTCTCACAAAAACAGTATAAGACAAAAAAGCAAAAGGAGAAAACATTTGTTGAGCAAACTGATAAAATATCAGGAAGTCAGAGTGGATGAATGTTATAATTGTATTTTGAAATATATTATGTAATGCATTTCATTTATAACACCCCAGTTGACACACAAACACTAGATGAGTGAAGGAATGTGTTAATGAATTTAGTATTTATTTGCTGGCCAACTGATTCATACAAATAAATGCAAATTTATTTTTTAAAAAGATATTTTTCAGGAAGCATTTCCTTTTCTTTTTCTTAGATTTTTGAGCCAGACTTTCAAGATAAAAAATTAACTTTTACTTTAATCTGCACAGAGGATTGTTGTCTCCTTATTATTTATTTCACTTTTTGATTCTTAGGCACTTCCAAGTTTCCTAGTCTTTAAAAATTTGTACTACTAAAATCATCTGAGTATCATTTTTCCTGAATTTGGAAACATGATTAAATGCTATGAACTCTCCTAGCAAAGTCTGATTCATTTTAGAGGTAAATGCTGTCTCATTTTTATTAATAATCATAGATATTATGCATAAACAAGTACCAAAGTAACTTTTACTTTATGCGCTTATTTGACTTTCCCTTCTCCTCCCTTTGTTCCTGGGGCTCCTCATGGGCTCTGCTTTTAACATAATCACAGAAGGCAGTAGATCTTTTTTATCTATTGTCTAAAATAGTCTTAGCACTGTTTCTCGCTTATAGATTCTTACTCTTTTAAAATATCTTTCAAAAAATCAATATTTTGACCTTGATATATTCTTAATTTCAGTACTAAATATACATTTCCTACTGCAATTTTATCTTTTTACTTGGTTTCAATTTGATGACCTAAAAGTTTTGAAATGAATAAATTTATTTCTGAGCTATTTTCTTAATGATTTTTATTTTATTTAAATTTTAGGGCAAAGATTAGAGCTAAATCTAAGTTTCATGAATTGTAGTATTTCCCATGTTTTGAGTTCTAAGGACATTTTCTAAACTTTCAAGATTATTGGTCTACAGATATTTTTCATTTCTACCCAAATATTTCCTAAACACACAGTCCTAGTTATTTCTTTGTAAATTAACTCTGTGGATTCCCATTCACTTAGTTTTTTTCTTTGATTATGTCAACGTGTCTTTGAAATGGTTTTCCTCTACTTCTCAAACTTTCTCATTCAAATATTTTAAATATCACCTCAAATTTCTAGCTTACTATCACATTAATCACAATCATCTACATTTACTTTTTCTAACTTTTTGTGTGCTATTTAAACACAATTGTTCATTGAGTGATTTGAATATATTCATATGTTTCACTTGATTTCATTATTTTGATATTTTCCTGTGCTTCTAATAAAAATTTCCTCATTGATGAAAAATAAAATATTAGCTATTATACTAAACGTGGTGCACATATATTGCTGTGATATGATGTTTTTAATTCTTCTGGGAAAATACCCAGAAGGGGAACAGCTGGGTCAAATTTTACTACAAAACTACAGACATAAAATCAGCATGGTACTGGCAAGAAAACAGACCTGAGGATCAGTGGAACTGATTAGAAGATGCAAACACAACTACAAAACACACTCAGCCACCTTATCTTTGACAAAGGGGTCAAACATGTTCACTGGAAGAAAGATTTCACCCTTTTCCTTCCTCATTGCATGAATCTGAATCTTCTTTCCTTTATTTATTTATTTATTTTATTTTTTTTTATAAGATTGGCTTAGGGTTTAACAATTTTATTTATTCTTTCCAAGAACCAATTCTAAGAATCATTAATTCTTTGTATTGTTTCTTAGTCTCAACTGTGCTAATTTCTGTGTTAATTCCTCCCTTCTATGAACTTTGCTCTTGACTTGCTCTTCTTTTTCTAGAAGCTTGGGGTGCATCACTAGGTTAATTGTGCTCATTCTGTTTTCCTGGCATGAGAATTCACTGCTATCTATTTTCCTCTTAGGACTGTTTTCACTGTGTCTGCACTATGTTGTATATGCATTTTCATTTAATTGCTGATATTGTGTAAATTTTTCTTTATTTTCCTCTGTGACCCATTGGTTGTTCAAGAGGATGGTATTTAATTTCCATGTGTTTATGGAGTTTTTGTGGTTTCTTTTGCCATTAATTTCCAATTTCATGGCACTATGGGATAATTTCAATTCCTTTGCATTTACTTAAGCATGTTATGTGGACTGGTATATGGTTTATTTTAGAGAATGTCCCATGTGCAGATTTGAAGAATGTGTATTCTGATGTTGTTAAGTGGAACTTTCTGTAAACATCAATTAACCCATTTGTTCACTGGTTTCATTCAATTCTGATATTTCTTTATTTACCTATTTATTTATTTTTATTTTGAAAAGAATACAACCAAACAAAATAAAACAGAGTAGAGTAATCGCTACAAAATGATGAACATGGTACATGACTTCTAAACAGGGTAAAAAGCAATCAATAATGGCCACCATAATGCCTCTTGTTATCTGCAACATAACTGCTCACACCATCAGGGATAAATAAAATGAAACAAAATAGAACCAAGTAAAACCAGTAAAAACAAAAACAAAAACAAAAACAAAAACAAAAACAAAACAAAACAAAGCAGAACAATGTAAGCAATATAGAACTTCAAGATACTAGTAAAACAGCAGTGGCTACCAGAATGCTTCTTGTTATCTTCAGAATAGTTCCCTACACCTTCAGATATATTACAATCAAACAACACAGAATAGAGTGAAATCAATCAAAGCAAAACAATGAAAACAATACAGCATTTCTAAACAAGATCATTGGACATCCTTGATGGCTGCAATAATATATTTTGTTATCTTTGAAATAGCTATTCATGCCATCAAGTATAATAAAAATCAGAAAAAAAGAGTAAAATGAAACTAATCAGAACAATGAAGACAATATAAGTTTTAAATCATGATAATAGATTAACAGTGGTCACTTCTTTCCCTTTTTAGATAATTCCTCACCTTTGACTTTTGCAATGTGTGTTGTGCATTTTGGATCCCACTAACTCCTTTAGTTTGTTACACTAGGGAGACAACATGAAATTCACTCATGTGACTCTGAACCATTTCATCCATAAGCATGATCTCAAGTTGCCTCTATCAACCTACAAGAGCGTGGAGGTTATCTTCCTTATAGCTGGGTAGGTTTTCACCACATAAAATGCCATTCTGCAGTTGATGGGTAAGCTACCCCTCCTTTTTTTCTGGCTCCCTATCACATACAGCATTGTTCTCTTTTCTTTGACTTTCAGTCTATGAATTTTCTTTCTAGTTAAATGTATTTCTTGTATAGAGCATACTGATGGATCCTGTCTCCTGATCCACTTCGCCTGTGTTTCTTTCTATTGGTGCATTGAAGCCCTCTTGCACTGCATTGTCTCTGCCATGCTATTTTCCTGTCATTGGCTCCCTGTTTTTCCACTCCACTCAACCGATTGACCCCACTTGATGGTCCCCCTCTGCCATTGTTCCTGAGGCCATGGTCCTTTTTATCTCTCTCTAGAATGTCCTTTAGTATTCTTTATAGGGTTGGTTTGGTGGTCATGAATTCCTTCAGTTGTTCTTTGTTATGGAAGTTTCTTGTTTCTCCATTAATTTTGAAAGAAAGTTTTGCAGGGTACATCAGTCTGGGTTGGAAGTTGTTTTCTTTCAGAACTTGCAATACTTCGCTCCAGCCTCTTCTTGACTTAATGGTTTGTGTTGAGAAGTCTGCCATGATTCTGATGGGTTTTCTCTTATAGTTTTCTCTTATCTGTTTCTTTTCTGTAATGGCTTTCAATATTCTAATCTTGTGTTGAATTTCTGGGATTTTAATTATTATATGTCTGGGTGTAAATATGTTTTGGTTATGGCTAGCTGGAGTTCTATATGCCTTGTTTATTTGAATGTCACTTTCTTTTTCCATGCTTGGGAAGTTCTCAGAAATTATTTCTGTAAATAGGGTCCTGATGTCGTTTGTCTTGACCCCTGCTTTTTCACTCACATTTTTGATTCTTAAGTTATGTTTCTTTGAATTGCCTTGCAGCTGTTGAATTGTTACTTCCTGAGTCCTTGCTATTTTTAAGAGATCTTTCCTTTCACAATCACAAGCTGCAAACCTTCCTTCAAGGTTTGAAAGTCTATCTTCAGTTTCTTTCAAGTGGTTTTGCCAGTTTTCAATGGAGTTTTTAATTTCCTGGCTATCTCTTTGAATCTGTTTCATGCATTCTAAATCTTGCTTATATTGTTCATTCACAGTTTCTCTCATTTTCCTATGGTCCTTTATTTTTCATCTGTGTCTTCTTTAGAGAATCTTAGTAACTCTTTTATTATGTTTTTCATTTCTTCTTTTACCTGGGATAGAATTTCTGTTCTAATTTCTCTTATAGTTTCATGAAATTGTTTCTTCACTTCAGTTGACATCACTTCAGACGTTTCAGGTGTACAACTCTCAATCTCCTTTGTGTTTACCTCTCCTGGACTTTCACTGCTTGGATTGGACACCAGAGAATGCCCTCTCCCTCATCTTGGCATAGTCCTGATTTCTTCCACACATGTGGGTAGTGTGGTCCCAGGCACTTCCGGCACTGGCCACAACTTCTCCGAAGCGAGACTGTTTGACTTTTCTGGCCCCTGCTGGCTATGGGCATCTGACAGTGGGTGCTTGTGCCTTTACACTGAGCTGGGTACCAGCCCACAAGCCCCCAGAGTTTGCATGGGAGCAGAACTCTCAAGGGCCTGTGGATCTAAGCTGGTTAGGAACCTACACAATGTTGTCTGGAAGGCACATGGGAGCGGAACTCAATCCAAACAACTTCTGTGGGTCCACCCACAACCTGGAGCTGCTGGAAGACTGTTTGGTTTTTCTAAGCAGTGCTGACTATGGTTATCTGATGGTGGGTGACCATGCCTCTGCACTGAGCTGGGTACCATGACATTTGCACAGGAGCAGAACTGGCCAGGTCCTGCAGATCTAAGCTGGTAAGGAACCTACAGGATGTTGTCTGAAACAGGCACGGGAGTGGAACTCAGTCCAAGAAACTTCTGCAGGTCTGCCCACAACCTGGAACTGCTGGAAGAAGCCTGAAGCAGTCCTGGCCCAGGGCTTATCCTGCCCAACTCCAAAATGGCTCCTGGCCAATCACTGTCTCCCGTGGGGGGGATTGAGTCCCCTGCACTCACCACCAGCCAGCACAGATCTCCAAGTCTGCCACTCTCTTTCACCACTGCATCTCTCTGCTGAGACCCCTGGGGTCCACTGAGACCGTGACCATGACTGTGTGTCCACAGGCTCAACAGCTCTTCTTGCAGGATGAGTCCACTTCCAGGCTAAGGCGCTGCCAGCCACCACCTTCTTCTTTGTATAAATTCTTCTTTTTATTCTCTCTGTGGGCTTCAGTTCATATTTTAGATTCTTCCTGGGTCCAGGGGACACACTTCCTTCCTTCTTGTCCTCTCCATGATGTTGTATTCCAGCATCTGAACTGTTTCTTTCAGAGAGACTGTTTACTCTGCTGCTTATTGTTCTGCCATCTTTCCAGAAGTCTCCAATTCTGATATTTCTTTGCTGATATTTTTGTCTGGTTGATCTGTCTGTTTGGAACAGTAGGGTATTAAGTTCCCTCATTAAAATTGTATTATTGCTCATTTGATTTTTTTATGTCTATTAATATTTGTCTTATGTAACTGGGTGCTCCTATATTTGGTGCATACACATTTATGGTTGTTATCTCCTCCTTTTGAAATTTTCCTCTAACAAGTATGTAGTGATCTTCTTTATCTCTTTTGATCACTCTTGGTTTGAAGTTTAAATTGTCTGTGAACAGAATATCTACCCCTGCTTTTTTTCTGGGTTCCTTTTGCATGGAATATTGTTTTCAATTCTTTGATGGGCAGTCTATCAACCTCTTTTTGAGTTAAATTTGTTTCTTGTGTACAGTATATTGTTGGATTTTGTTTCTTGATTCATTCTGTCAGCCTATTTCTTTTGATTGGTGAATTGAGGCCATTTACAATAATGATTATAACTGGTATTGGTTTGTCTTTGCTTTCTTATTTTCCTGCTGTTGGCTCAATACTTTCCCTCTCTGTTTAATTACTTGCCTGGTTGGTGGTTTCCTTCTGCCTTTGTTCTTGGAATTGTCGTCATTTTTATTCCTGTGTAGAATATCTTTTAAAACCCTTTGGGGTGCTGGTTTGGTGTTCATGAATTTCATCAATTGCTTTTTGTCATGGAAGTATCTTATTTCTCCATTAATTTTGAAAGATAATTTTGCAGGGTACATCAATCTGGGTTGGAAGTTGTTTCCTTTCAGGACTTGAACTACTTTACTGCAAGATCCATGTGACTTGAGGGTGTGTGTTGTGAAGTCCATCATTCTTCTGATGGGCATTCTTTTATAGTTGATCTGTTTCCTTTGTCTAATAGCTTTTAATATTCTGTCCTTGCACTGAATTTCTGGGCCCTTGATTATTGTATATCTGGGTGTAGATTTATTTTGGTTAGAGCACTTTTTAGTTCACTTATGTGTATGCCAGATTCTTTTTCCTTGCTTGGGAGATTTTCTGCTATTTCTTCTGCAAGTAGTTTTTTGTGTGGTTTATGTTGACTTCCACTTTTTCATTGACATCAAATTATTCTTATATTACTTGTCTTTGCATTGTCTTGCAGCTGTTAAACTGCTATATCCTGATCTCTTGTTATTTTTGAGAGGTCTTAATGCCAGACATGGTGGCACATGCTTGTAATCCCAGCACTTGAGTGCCTGAGGCAGTAGGACCTCTGTGAGTTCAAGAACAGTGTGTGCTACCAAATGAATTCAAGGCCAGCCTGACCTGCATAGTGAAACCCTGTCTCAAAAAACACAAAAATAAATAAATAAATAAATAAGACAGAAAGAGAGAGAGAGAAAGAGAGAGAGAGAGAGAGAGAGAGAGAGAATCTTCCCTTTCATGATCACTAGCCAAGATCCTGTCTTAAAAGTCTGAACGTCTGTCTTTAGTTTTGTTCAAGCAGTTTTTCCAGCTTTCAATGGAATTTTTAATCTCCTGGATATCAGTTTCAATTTATTTCATGCATTCTACTTTTTTCTTATACTGATCATTCATGGTTTCCATTCTCTTCCTTTCATCTTTTTTTAAAAAAATCTATCTTTATTCTAGATTTGCTGAGCAATTCCTTTATAAATGTTAACATTTCTTTTTTCACTTGAGATAATATTTCTGATCTGATTTCCCCTGTAGCCTCATGGATTTGTTTTTCTACTTTAGTTGCTGTTATTTCTGAAATGTCAGATGTGTGTCTGCCATTTTCCTGTAGCTGGTTTTCTCCTGGACTTGTTCTGGGTGGGCTGGAGGTCTGAGATTGCATTTTGCTTCTGTGTCTTATGATTTTGTATTTCAAAAGTTTTATTTTGTTTTCTGTGTAGATCCTTGTAAGTTTTTGTAGTATGTAGCTTTATCACTAGTATCAAGGACTCTCTCTGTAAGGTTTGTTCTTCAGGAAAGTCTTCTGGGTGTAGAGTGTTCTTGGTTTGTGTCTTTCTCAAGAGCCTATGCTCTGTTGGCTCACATCATTGTTGTCACGTCTGACAGTTTCATATCACTAGTCTTGCCTGTCCATTCTGTGAATCTTGGCTAGGGAAACTACTGTGTGGCTGATGTTCCTGTGGTGTCTGTGTCTCCCCACACAGTTCACCTTGATTCTAGCAGTAGGGAAGGGAGGGGTTGTTCTCTAGTCCTTCCCTTGCTGTTCACTTGGATCCCAGCACCTATAATGAGAGGGGACAATTTCTGGTCCCATGAGACTTTAAAAATATGAATTCAAATATATCTGGTACAAGGGGAAGACTATTTTAGACAATGGAGTTCAAAATGGGTCTACTGGTTTTGGTGATTATATTTAAAGCACAAAACTTAAGGTGAAACACAAGGCAGAAAATAAAAAGAGAGATTCAAATATGAGCAATAAAACAGAGTATTGTTACTGTCCCCAAAGGGTCTCTGAGCATTCTCCACATTTTGTGCTCCTTATACTTTGTAATCTTAGTCAGTTTACCTTTAAGTTTGCTGTTATTTGCTCTTTCATTTCCATTATGTTATTTTCTCCATCTGGTGAATTTTTAAGTTCTGAGTATTGTATGTATTTTCACATAAAGTTTTCTTTTTTTATTTTTATTTTGAAGAGAATAAAAACAAAACAAAACAAAACAGAGTAAAACACAACAAAGCAGATCAGAGCAGAACAAGGTAAGCAATACAGGTCTTCAAAACGTAACAACAGGAAATTAACAAGGGCTACCCTAGTGTCTCTTGTTTTCTTCAAAATGGTTGTTCACACATTCACACACAGTAAACTCAAACAAAACAAAATAATATAAAACCAGCTAAAACAAAAGAGTGAAAGCATTAAAGGCCTTCAAATCAGACAGTAAGAAATCAACAATGGCTACCTTCATGTCCTTTGTTTTCTTCAAAAAAAGCTGATCATATCTTCTCTCATATTGCAATCAAGTAGTAGAAAACAGACTTAAACCAATCAAATCAAAGAATAAAAGCATCTGAAGATATTTCTTATCTTCAGAACCTGAAGATAAGAAATCAGCTATGGCTACCATAATGTCTCATTTTCTTCAATGTAGCTGTTCATATTTTGATATTTAATAAAATCTGCTCTTGTAAACTCTTTAGGAGTAGTTCTAAGCATGTATAAGTGTATACTTGTATATCTATCCTTTCTGTGCTAGAAGCAATAGCAGAACAAAGCACAAGAAAAACAACAACAAAAAAAAGACAGATAAATAACAGTAATAAGGAGCCCAAAACAATAACATTATAGGATTTCTAATACAGGTGATGGGAAGATACCAAAGGTTGCTATTTTGTATAGTTGTCTTCCAAAGTTGCTCAGTTTAGCAGGTATAGGCATACACAATTGGTCCAGTCCTATGAATGTTAACTGTTTTCTTCTAAGAACTAATAAAATTAGTAGTACAATCATCTTATCTATCTTAAGTGTATATATATATATATATATATATATATACAAATTTATATCTTGTCTTCTCCCTTCCTTCTTTTCTCCTTTTCCCTGAGTTGTTTTATCCTTTAGTCACATGAAATTTTCATTTAATTCTTATTTATCTTTCATTTTATTCCTGATATTTATTTTTTAATTTGTTTTAAAGGTTTTTATAAATACTCGGAATGCCTTTGTTGTACTTATTTTTAAAATTTGGCAGATAATTCCAACATCTGTAACATTCATTAATGGTATATATTAATTGCTGTTTTCAGCACAGTTGAGATAGTCTTAATTATGGTGTGATGAGTAATTTAGGGTTTCAACCTGAACTGTCTAGTATGTTAAGTATATGTTTCCTTTTTAAGTCTCTAGGTGCTTTTTAGGCACTCGGTATGTTGAATTTCAAAACACTCACCCTGGCTCATAATGTGGAATGTAGGTAAAATGTTAATTTAGTTTTCACTGCTCATGTACTACTGTGCTTGTCTGCCCTACTTGTCCTACTGTAAGCTACCTACAGTCAAAATGGAACCTGTGGCATTTTGCTAGACCATTTTATTGTTTTGTTGGTTACATGAATGGACTACTCTAAGGTCCCAGCAATTCACAGAGTTAAAATATATTTATCTGCAATTCCTTTCCATTTGAAAATATTCCCCACTCCCTAGGTTTTTGGGAGGAAATGTATTCTGCTTCATTTTTTCCAAGGAGAGAATGGTGGGCAGAGCTCTGGCCATGTTCTCCATGACTGGAGAGTTAGATATGGAGAGAGAAGAATGACCCTTGGTTACTACAGGGGTGAATGAGTGACTGGTCTCTTCCACCCTCCAGTACCTGTGGTTTGAGCAGGGATGCCCCACCCTATTGCAGGGCATAGGTGCAGCCTAAGCTTCCATCTACAATGCATGTGCTCAGGTTAGACAAGTCATCTCAGTAAAGAAGTACTAGAAACACAGAAGTGGACTTCTTCATGTGAACTTTACTGATGCAAGAAAGAAATTGTTCTCAGACTCAGGCTAATTTAGAACACACAAGGAATGAAACAGGAAAACTCAAACATGCATGTTTGAGAGGTATATTGATTCAAGGACTGCATGAGAAATTTCTTCGCATTCTACATGTACTCTGTTTTGCACACTTGAGAGTATGCAGATTACTGTAACAAACTTTATCTTTATGCATTGAAGAATGCAGTCATTTAGATGTTTTGACCAAAATACTTGGCTAGCAAAGGCATAGCAAAGGTAGATTATGTAAATGTCTATCCCGTTTGCTAATAAAAATTTCCAGTCTCTCAGGCTCCTGGAATGCACCCATAGTTTACCTTAGTGTGTGTATTCCCATTATAATGCTCTGTTATTCTCAAATAAACAGCATTATTCTTTGCAGAATTTGTCTTTCGTTTTTTTTCAGGTTCACATGCAGTGTCTGAACCACAATGTGCATGAAAACAACAATATCAAAAAAGTTGGAAATTTATCATGCATCATTGCTCAATTCCTGTGGTTCTCAGCAACTTCATTCTCGTTCCTCCATCTTATGGAATTTATAATCATTTTATTAACAAATTGTCTTATTTTGACACAATCATTTTAGCGAAATTATCAAGATGGAAGCCAGACATGAATAGAGTGACAGGAGAGAGGCAGATGAAAGGAGAGTATGAACACAGTCATACAACAGATCGTGAACAAGGCTAAAGCAGAGGGACACGTAAGTGCTTGGAAGCAGAGTCAAAACCACCATATTTAAGCAACTATTGGAATTAGTTTGTACAGAGACATGAAATAATAAAAACTTGTCACTGGAGAGGTTTTCAAGAATTTCAATTTTAAATTTTTTTCCCTAGCACTCAGAAAGCTGAGACAGGAGGATCATTGCAAGTTTGAGACCAGCCTGGGTTACACAGTGACTTCAAGGCCAGCCCGAACTGTATAGTGAACTGTTGTCTCAAAAAGACAAACAAAACAAAATTTTCTTTTTTTGCTACAATAGGAGTCAGTGAATTTATTCTTTGAACAGGGTGAGTTGAAGTTCTTAACCTATTTGGGACAATCTCATTGGATTTATGTGACTCATCAGTTCTACTGAATAAGTTTGCTGACTCCTGCCCCTGAACAATTGTCAGTAAGAGGCTTAAAAAACTCTATTTAGAAAAAGAAACAACAAACAAAACATACTCGAATGGAGTATGAGCATTCAGAATGAGATACATTGTCTCTTTAGTCTGAAGTAGGGTATATTTATGGAGACTTGGGATTGGAAATCTGTGGAACTGTGAATCTATGTACAGGGGATTCAACTTGCAGATGAAAGCGTAAGGCTTTTTCCACAAGGGAAGAGTGATGGGTTATTCAAGTGCAATAGCCATTATAGGTGACAGAGGATAACTAATCCACAAGGGAAAGAAAGGTCCATTTCATAGATACAAAGGATGGTCTATTTATAGATGAAAAGGCCCATTTTCAGGTAAAGGGAATAATCAAGGCTTATTATGTCTTGTAGAACCTTAGAATTTTTTTTCTTGGTTGTGTCCTGAAGCTGAAACTTTTATTTAAAATATAATTTTAAAATTCAAAATATCCTTGTCTCTTTTCTACCTATCTCAAACCCATACAGAGGAGCTTCAGATAGGAAAAGGGTCACATCTTGTCTTTTAAGGAGAGAGCATAGAAAAATATAAGTGTCAATGATCCAGTATATTTGGTTACAAGTGTATGACTGAAATTTATAGCTCCTCTTAGGGGAGATGAAGTAAAATTGAAAAATTTAAAAGTACAGAAAGGACTTTGATGTCTTCCACAGAGAATTGAAGAAAGTTATGGAGCTGACAATAGTAATTCAAACTGCATAACTCAGAGAGAGTTTCAAAATATTCCTGACAGTAGTAGTATGTGAATCTAGGAAAAATAAAGTAATTGATGATAAAATGATTAATAGATTGAAGTTTGATAGTAAAGGTCTTTCAATAATGGAGGTCACTATAAGACTGGAAAACTGATTGTAGGCAGAGAACGATGAGGTTCAATTTAAAAATTAATAGGTTAAATAGCTAGAAAGGGTGACAAGATGTACAGGTTGAGCAAAGATGTAGCAAAATAAGGATACAGTGGAGTAGTAAGGCAGTAAAGCCAATAAAGCAAGAGTATAGGATGTTATACAGATTAATATGCTCAATATTCTTTATATTCGATGGAGCCAACAATTAGGATAGGAAATCTACGTAATTTTAATTTCAATATCCTGATGAGAGGAGTGAAGAGAATGCAGGTATTTAAATGTGGAGTAGATCTATAGATAACAATCATGAGGGAATTTGGGAAGAAGTACAATTGAAAATAATCTTCTAAAAGCAAATCACAACAAAACACCACAAACAACAGTCATAAAATCTAGGATTATATAAGCAATTTTCTGGAAAAGAAATTGATTAAAAAATAAGTTCTCTGGATAAAGGGATTTGGCCCATAAGGAAAATCATGGATATCTTCAGGAAATCAAGTCCTCAAAGTATCTGTGATGCAGGACATTTGAAATATAGAGATGATGAAAATAATAATTAGAGTCATAGTCTTTGTAAAAATGGTAATCCTAGTTTTGATTTTTTGAGAATCTCACGTTGCCTTTTGTAGTGGCAGTGCCAATTTACATTCCCAACAACAGTGCAAACATGGTTGCTGGTCTCCACATGCTGGACAACACTTCTCTCCTGTCTTTTTGATAGTGTTCTTCCCAACAGGCATGAAGCGATATCACACTGTGGTTTTAATTTGCATTTCCCTAATGACTTCTGATTCTGAGCACCTTTGTTTACTGTATATGCCTGATTTGGGTAAATGCCAAATAAGCATAATCTCACTTACGTGTGGAATCTAAAATAGTCAAACTCATAGAAGCAGTGAGTAGAATAGTGACTGTCAGTGGCCAGGTGTAACAAAGGGAAATGAGGGGATATTGGACAAATAGTACACAGATATAGTTACACCATGTAAAGGAGTCCTAGAGATATACTGCATAGCAATGTGACTATAATTTACATTACCATAATATATGTTTGAAATTTGCTAAGAGGACAGATATTAAGTGTTCTTACAAGAGTAAAAAGGGTAATATGAGTGATACACTATATATCAGTGACTTTTTACAATACATATATATGACGATATCTAGCTATATTTCTTAAACATATGCTATTTTTTGTTGGTTTTACTTCAGTAATGCTGTTAAAGGTAAAAATAAATAAAACAACTGGCTGGAAACCAGAATTTATGGTTCAAATGCAGGTTACATGAAAATTAAGTAAACTTTATGAACTTCAAACTATTTCTCTGTGAATTGAAGGTTTAGTGGCATCTGTGCTAGACTATCACACATACTAATGCATGTATGCCCATTATTAAACTCTTGTCTCTCATCATTGGCTATACTCCTCCATGCTCTATAGTAGCAGTTGGTTCTAACAATAGCTGTAGATTTCAATTTACAGATTTTTTGGGGGAGAATCCTTATAATAAACTTCATAGCTCTATCAGAGATACCAGTGCCAGCTGCCTGGGTCCTTTGTCTTTGTACAATCATCTCAACAATCCTGAAGCACTGTCTCCCTGTCAGGAAGTATTCTTTCTCCTAATGGTTTGGTGTCACTATGTTGGATCTCTCCCCTCAAATTCTCAACTAAATAGTTTCAAATATTTAATACGTTTTCCTAAAACTTGCATTATAACTATACCAAAGGGTAACAGCTTATTTCCCTTTGGTCTTTCAATTTTTTTCAACAGTTGCTTGAACAATTATTTACATTCGATTATTTGTTATAACTTCAGTGTTGTTTATGGTCTTCTGACTGTATTTCTTATACTACACAGAAAGTTGGAACACATGACTCAAACATGTTAGTTATTCCTTTGATTTTATTGCTGCAGAAAAATCTTGAAATCAGGAGGAAGTGGTTATGTTAAGGAAGCACAGATGATTAGGCTAATACGTACATAGGAGAACACAGGTGTGATCAAGATATACTGTGAATGGTTAACTTTTAAAAAATTATCACAGCAAAAGACACATTGTCATTAGTCCTCCTCACAATACTCCCCTTAGCTTCAAATCCTCTCATTTTACCATTCTTACCACTTTCTGAAGCAGTTTTGGAAATCCTCTTTCATGTATTTATGAGATGTGATAAAAAAAATACAGATATTACTATGAGTATCATCTAATGAAAAGGCATGTCAATAAAGCAGCATCACTTAACACTTGCATTACACCAAGTTCAATTCCTGATGAAGCAGTAGCTAGACCTCTTCGGATCATGCCTCCAATGGCTTCTGAAAATCTGGATGACTGAACTATAGGAAACTTTAAGTTAGTCCTTTAAATTCTACATCACACAAAATCTTAGGACTTAGACAAAACATAGACGAATTCATTGCCAAAGTAAGACATGGACTCTAGGAAACTTTCTGTTAGAGTCCTTTTCCTATTCTGAAATCTCCTGATCCTGACCTTTACTTTTCACATTTCTATTAGCATTCTGATCTTCTGATCTCTGACCAGAAATGAACACTAATCTCTGCTTAAGGCATTCTAGAGCTTCTACAGTTCTCATTTTAAAATATTCCTAAATTCCTTCTGCAAAAAAGCTCTTAAGGCTTTTAAACCACGTCAGGTATAGTTATGTTGACAACCCCATTCTTGGCACCCATTTTCTACATTAATAGCTCGCCTACTGCTGGGACAGAGCCCCTATGGGCCACAATTTAAAGACTTATAGGCTTATTCGGGTTTATGGTTTCAAGATTAAGTCCATCATTGGCTGGGTCTAAGGCAGAAATGGAATGATTTAATGGCCTGGAGGAAGAAAGTACCTAAATCCATGACAGCTACCACTGTAAACAGAGAGAGAAACAAAGAGGAGTTGGGAACAAGAATACAGCTTTCCAAGTCAGGCTCCCCATGCCTCCATCCAACCTCTGAGCAGAACGTTCAACTAAGAACTCATGAATATATTAATCCACCATTGAATACATTGCCTTCCAGTGACCTTCCAAAAGCCCCATCTCTGAACACATGGAACTTTTGGGTGATATTTTAGGTCCAAACTGGAATAACAGTCTTCTTCAACTTTGGTTCCTAGAAGGCAACAAACAGAAGCTAGCTAGACATGTCTACAGTTCCCGTAAAATAAAATGAAGGCACAATCCAGTATTTGTGTGAGCCATTGTCACTATTGAGTTAGTTACTGCAAAACTTTACACTGTAATGTAATAATTTTGATATATACGGATAGTACAAATAATAGACAAGAGAGGTATAAAAGGCAACACTGTAAATTTTGACTGATAAAATGTTTGGATTGAGAAGTAATAGATTATGCATTAATAAAGAAACAAAGACATTCTCAGAAAGTGAAGGGCTATGAAGCTTTTTTAAAATATTGTCATTACTCCCTAGCTTAAAGAGACAGCTATTTCTAAATTGTTTGTTAAAAAAGAAAAAAAAAAAGTAAGAGTTGATCCTAAAATCTAGCATTAAAAATATTTTACTTCTTTTTAAAAAAGATAGTGGGTTACTCTTTAATTCAAGTTTAGTTGCAAAATCTACATAACCCTACCATGGATTTTTGTGGGTATTTAACAAAGGAATATGAGATTTAAGAACAGATAGGATTAAAAATACAGAGAATTATTATGCAAGACTGATCAGATTTGCTCTGCATTGGAGCTATTCAATCTGTCAATTCAAAATTCTTTAAGTGTATATAATTTTAGCAAAGAATATGGCAAGGATTTTGTATATGTAAATACATATTGACCATTACTGTGATTTAGTGATTTTTAAGTATGAAATAACACTGAAGATATGGTTAGTAAGTTTGTATATTGTCATTTATATTATAGCACAGTTCTTATAGTGACTTTCTATAAACAGCCAGACCCAAATGACCTCCCCCTCTATTTGACACAGTAAGTAGTTCACATATTTGTTCCAGGTCTTTTCCTCTAGAAAGTGAGCTACAAAATAGTAGACACCATGTCTGTTTTATTAACAGCACATTGTCTACATTAAAAGGAGTGCTGAGGAAATGGAAAGTTGCTCAGGACATAACAAAGAGAAGGAAAGGAAGTGAAACACTGCTTTGAGCGTCATGCATACTGTAGGTGAAGGAGATACAGATAAGAAAAAGTAAAAATGTGTTAATTGACCTCAAAGATAATTAGAAAAATAGTCTCTTCAATGTTTGTGGAAGAGTTTAGGAAGGTTACAGTCTAATAACTGGAAACAAATAAAGGCAAATAATTATAAATTATAAAATACTGTTTCTGTACTCAAACTCAGTCTGATTCCACTCAGCAGTAGCACCCGCCTGGCAATCGCGAGGTCATGAGTTCAATCTCCAGTACTAAAAAAAAAAACACAAATAAAATAATATTCACTTTCTGTAAAAGTAATATTCAATAAGTTGACAAAATTATTAACCCTGGATTTTTGTGTAATTTAGAGTGGTTCATTTGTCCTTGCAACACATATGTGCCTTCTAGAAAAATTGTGTAATCACAAATAAGTTCATGTCTTTGACTATGGTATTAAAGTTAAAAAAATTTTTATTATATTTAACTTGCTTTAAAAATAAAATATTTCATCCCTACCATGCTCATTATGCTTATCCTCTTCAAATAGTCAAACAGGTGTTAAATATGTAGTATTTGGTATTTAATTCATGTTTACTTTGAAGTAGATGAAAAACCAGATATCCAATGAATCATCACTCTAGTAAAACACAAGTTTATGCATTTTTTATTTCTAATTAATAGCTACATAAGGTCTAATAGCTACACAACATAATTTAATTTAGAAATAAATCTGAATGGAGTAGGAAACACATACTATAAAACAGAAGGGAAAAGAAAAAAGATAAAACTCACAGTATACATAAGCACAACACACTTAAAACAATACTTCCATCTAAAACAAAGATATTTTATCAATGTATTTAATTGAAAGAAATGAGGTTTGCATCCATTCCCATAAAATACAATGTTTTGTGTCACAGTGTTAGAAAACATATTCCTTTTTAAGAACAGAGGGGAAAAGAATGAAAAACATGATGGGCCTTGAATAACAGCTCAACAGTAATGCTGTATAATTGCTTTTCATCCTTTCTATCAGCAGTGAAGCTTTAAAACATTGATCAAAGATGATGACTATCACAAAGTGCTTAAAGTGCAGCACATTGTTAAATTTCCTCAGCTTCTGAAATAATTATAGCATGAGCAAGCATAAAAATGATTCCCACACCTTCATCACCTTCCTCAAATGATTTTTCCAGTCAAGGTAGATGGGATTAAAGAAAGCTGACATGAATGAGCTATATTAGAACATCAGTGTCAAAAGATATAACACAGGCACTTGCCTCAAAAGGATAAAAATACCGTGAACATTTCACATTAATGCACACCAGAATTCAATCACCCTCTTTCCTGACAAACACACTACAGAAATAAAGGACACAAGGCATTACCAAAGGATGAGACAGTGAAATGAGAAGAGTTTATGGATGAGGAAAAGGAGATAGAGCTTGGCTGCTAAAACTTTGCAGCTAGAGAAATGATTGAAAGAGAAAAGCTTTATATCAATTTATGGAAATAATAAAGAAACGACTTTTAAAAACTATAGATTTGCTAAATTAATATTTTAAGTACATGGGTTCATTGGACTCTTTGTATAGATTGATAAATTAAAAAATAGTTACAAAAATCCTACTAAGGGCCAGTCATGGTGCAGGGACACTGTGTAGGTGCGGTGGTTTTATCCTGGCTGCTCTTTCGGCTTCCTGCTACAATCTTCTTGCTTGGGGATTTCAGCGCATCAGGGTGAATAGTTGCACATCTCTGCCAGATTCCTACATCAAGTGGTCATTCTTATGTCTCTCTGATATCGAACGTCTCTGAATTAATTTATAGAAATCTGGATGCGAAGGGAATGTAATTCCTGGGAGGGAGTCTCAACCGATGGGATCAGTGGGTGGATGTTCCACTCCCCAACGTCTCTGGAAGGACAATTATGAGGTACATTCTACACACCTTGCTACGTGATTCCCCAAGAGTGGATCGAGCCCTTGTTGCTCAAGGCAGTAA